>BMAO01036703.1:0-104213 GCA_019973975.1 Trichonephila clavata | reverse complement strand
GAGTGATGATCTTGATTAAGTCGAAGCCGGGGTTTTTTTTGTTGTCAAGGCTGACAATGATGTAGCAAATCTCTTGTGGGGAGGTTAGTGGAGGGGATGAGTCCTGTAATTTCTGAAGTATCAATGAACTTCTCGTTCAACGAGATCAATATGATCATCGTCATAGGACGAGCTGTTCTCTTTGAACAATTCTTCCAGGACTTCCATGAAGAGGTTAGCTTTGTCTTGAATATTGTAGATGAGACCATGGTACCCAAGTAAAGGAGGTAATATGACAGGTTTCCTCTTTCTGGCTATGAGCTTGTGTATGGCGTTCGGATCGATGTTAGCATCTGAGAGGATCTCGTCCCACAAATGCTCTTTATGTGTCTTGAGTTCCATTCGGATTGCCTTTTGGAGCTTGTTGAGCTCAGCTTTCAGGGGTGGGTACCTACAGAACTGCCACAGCTTTCTTAGTCTGTTCTTTTCTCTAAACTTCATTCTGGTGGAGAGAGGGATGAATGTGATCTGGTGCTTGATATGTTTGGTGATGCTACTCTGGTTGATGGAGGCGTGAATTTTTTCTGTGAGGTTGGAGACTGCAAAGTCGATGTCATCTTCGTTATTGATGGAGGGGTTACCCGGAACTGAGGAATGTAGCAAGAGTTGGAATTTGTTCCAGTTTGTGAAGGTGGTACAATTATGAGAGTAACTGAAATTAAAGTCAGGGGTGAAAGTGTAAAGCACCGGATTGTGATCACTAGAGAGATCGAACATGGTCTCCGCTGTGATATTGCTGAGGCCAGATGACATAGCAAAGTCTATGACTGAGGGTCTTGCATTGTGGTGATGAGTTATCCTGGTTGGCTGGGCTGGGGCAGATATGTAGAGAGAGAGAGAAACCACAGTTTCTCGCGAAATTGAAGAGCTGAGTTCTTCCTGGCCATTTCCTGTGGGATTCCAAGATTTGTGTTTCAGGTTGAAATCTCCCAAGATGAAGCATCTAGGTCTGTTCCTGAAATTTTGAGAAGGTCGTTGATTAATCCTGGGTAGAAGCAGAAGGGGGCTTGTAAAATGAGCAAATTGTGAGGTTGTGAGGAGATCCTTCTATTGTGATTGCTGTTTGTATACTTAAGTGAAATTTTTGAAATATTCCTCAGACATTTAGCTAAAAAGCATATGTTGTAACACAGAAAAAGAAATTTTTTATTAAATTCATTATTGTACTCTGCAAAAATTATATTTTTAATCAGGCTGATCAATTCTTTTAAAAAAAATTTTTCACTTCTGTATAAAAATAAATGTTTATTTAATGCACACACAAATTTTTAAGCTTTAGTGTTCAATAGTAAAAGGTACATAAATATATCTCAAATGCGTTACATGAAGCTTGTTATATACAAATAAAAACCATAAATTTCATTTTTAAAAGCATAAAAATAGTTTTCTTGTTGTTTTGGATTCTATTTATGTAATATTTGTAGAAACTTTTTAATTCTGATATTTTAAGAAATTGTGTTTACACGTAAATATATAAAACACTAATGAAACTTTTCGAAATGCCATATAATCATGTATTACTGTCTTATAAAAGATTATATTTTTAAATTTGTGTCTTCTTTCTCTATAAATTAATTGTATGCATGAACTGAAAATTTTTATTTTATATTTTATATATATTGTTTATACTGAAGAGAAATTTTTGAGATATTCCTCAGACATTTAGCAAAAAAGCAGATGTCGTAATATAGAAAAGGAAAATTTTTATAAAATTCATCATTTCTGCTCTACAAAAATTACATTTTTAAACATACTGATCAATTTTTTTTAAAAATTTCACTTCTGTGTACAGATAAATATTTATTTAATGTACCCACAAATTTTTAAGCTTTAGTGTTCAATAGTAAACGGTACATAAATATATCTCAAAATGCAATGTCCTTTTTCATTGCACGAAACTTGTTACATACCAAAAATACACAAATTTCATGTTTAAAAACAAAATCAATTTCTTGTTGTTGTTTTGGATACCATTTATGTAATATTTTAAGAATCTTTTTAATTCTGATACTTTAAGACATTGTGTTTACATGTGAATTTATAAAACACCAATGAAACTTCTCGAAATGTTGTATAATAATGTATTACCAAAGCCATATTTTCATGTATTGACACATTTTCACATAGTATTTATGATGCTTATAGTCAACTTGGATGACAGTAATGTATCAGAACAGAAAATTCTTCAAAAATTGATGCATAATTTGAGAAAAATGATGCAAATGCTCTGAAATATCTCGATAGATTAAAAGTAAAAAATGATATATATGTATTTTTTGAGAATTTTAAATGAAAGAAATAAGTAAAAAGTCTTAAAAGTTATTGAGAATAAGCCAATATTTAAAAAAATAGTGCAAATGCAGATTGTAATTCATAATTTTTTTGATGAAGTGATATTTTATAATAAAAATTCAAATATCTCAAAACGATGTTTTGAAAAATGCGTGTATCTTTTTCTCAGAACCTATTCAACGGAAGCACTTGCAATCTTCACTGAATATTACTGATATATAACTATATATACTGAACTGAGCTTTTATTAATATTCCCATAATATTTTTGTAAAAGTCAGTTATCGTGAAAAAAAATGAAATTTTTCAAAAATTCATAGTGATACTGTTGCGATGAATGTTTTTGAAAAAAGTAAACAATATATTTGAAAAAGCTTCCAATCAGTTTAAATAAAAAAGTCTAATTAATATACATAAAAATTTTTAAGTCAGTACATTTAATAGTTTCTGAGAAAAAGGTACATAAAAATGCTCAATATAACATTGTCGGGATAGGGGGTACCGACTAACCTTAAAGAATAATCTAAGCCAAAGTGATTCTAAATTGGATTCGATGGATCCTTCACTTTCCAACAAGATAATGATCCCAAACATACTGCTTGGGTGGTTCGGGAATGGCTGCTATATAACGTGCGAAAACAGGTAAAAACCACCGCAGTCACCTGATCTTAATCCCATTGAACACTTGTGGGATTATTTCGATCGCCAAATTAGAAAGCAAGAGATCAAGATTAAGAATGATCTAAAAAAGCCATTTTGGAGAAGTGGCAGAAAATACCATCTTCTGTCACTCAAAATTTAGTATATATAAAATCAGTGTCATCTAGATTGAGAGCTGTTATTAAGGCCAAAGTCTTCCAACAAATTACTAATTTTTTTTAAAAATTGTAACATTTTCAATATTAATGTCTTTGTTTTTGTTTGCATACTTACTTTCATGATGTAAATTACATCCTATTTTAAGTTAAGCTCATCTTGCTAATTAAATATTTGTATTTTTTAAATATTTTCATTTTGTAATTAAGCTCGATTTTGCTGCAATCGAAATAAATCGTTAATTTGAAAACTTTATTATGGTAGGTCTGTTTTTTTTCATAGAACATCGTCACATAAACTCTGCATACTTACTTTTGTGACTAAGTGTACCTAATTTTCATCTATTTTTGTGTCTGAAAGACCGGCATTTTCAATATTGTAGATAAGTTTGATCCAACATTGGCAAATTCTTTTTTTATTGCTTGATTTTCGCTACAATTCACGTAGCTGTAAAAGTTAAAATTCCATGCTGTATTGTGAATGATGAGGTTTAGAAGAGAGAACCTCTAAAAGGGCAGTTGGAGAGGGGGGGGGGCGAGTCAATGCCTTCTACGGCTCCAAAGTAGTCACAATGTCGCTTTCGTAGCTAAAAAATTTCAAAACTTGATTAAAATTTCTCTAAAAATTTTAATTTTTTAAATTGTTATGTACATATATTATTTCTAAAGGTATTTTTAATTATTGCGTATAAAAGTGAAATTAAAAATGTAAAAATATTATGAATTTTTAGAAAACTGGAAAAAAAGTCTCCGAACGTAGTCAGATACCTTTTCCAAATCCGGAATCACCAAGGTTTTTGATCAAAATCTAAAGATATTTTCGTGGCTTTCATGAAATCCACACCTAGTCTAAACTGATACTGCATATTTTCAATGATATGAAAACACCACTGCCTTGTAAATTCTCGAGATTAATTGTATAACTCATCTATCCCCAGTTTTACGCACTTTGTGCCTTGCGCTGTTATTGTCGCTGCATCTGACCTTTTCTTTGGTAGAAAAGAAAAGTATATCACTTAAATAAATAAGCGGAAATAAATAATTTCTCAGCATTGAGCTTTGATAAAAGTGTCATGCAACAGAATCGGGATGTATGTCAACCGGACTTAACCTTAAAGCCCCTATAACAATTGGATTTCTCTGTTCCTGCGGCCCATTACCTCCTTCACGTCGACCGCTTATCAGTTTAAAATTTCTGCGTGCGAGCTCCTCTATCATTTCTGAACAACTGATTCTCGGATCCCCCAATTAGCATAATCACTTCTATACCTGTTACTATTCGAATTATTGTTTACAACCCTTGCATCCAGTTACCGATTTGCAACACCTCTACCGCGCCAATTAGCATCTGCGCGCCTGGCAGGTGACTCCTAACCGAATCCCATTCTCGCTATATATCATTACAGCTCGAACCGTAAGTGTAGGTCCACACGTGTCTTTCTTAATACTCTGCTAACAATTGCGAACGCTAAGCCTTAGTCATTGGGTTTTGAACCTCAACATAGTCAATCACCTGTGAGGACAATCTCATCACTGTATGATTTCTCTGTAATTCCCAGAATTAACTGTTTTGAGAGTTTAAGTAATTTATATACGAAGTCTGACGGGGACTGACCCCTAACTTGCTTAGACGCCTCCAACTTCATCTATTTCTGACCACAGGCTGAAAGCTGTCGTCATTACCGCCTTTAGAAGTGCAAAATCCGTCGATGCCCCTTGTATATAAGTATACCCTATCACATCAAACCAATCGCGTGTCCTACCCGTGAGATGAACCTTTAGGTAGGCACAAGCCAAATTTGCGGGTATCCACAATATACAATATTGTTCGCAATACTATCCAAAAATGCGTTAACAGTTTCCTGTCCGAAAAAAAAATTAAGACAGGACCCTAAAATTCGATGCAACTGCTAGACCAAGGTTAGGCCCCGTTGAGCACCAATGTCGCTTCGTGGGCAGTTTTCACCATCTGGCGCACGGAAATTATTGTATAGCTTTAATGTCTTCATAATTGTATCTAATGATAAAAAATTATTGTATTTAACCCGGGAGCAGAGAAGCGGACTCGCATAAGTAAAATCTGAGGCTGGGCAGAAAACAACACACGATATCGAAGTGATCTAATAAAACTCTCCACAATTCAAACTCTCACTATCATGTAGAGTTCTGTAGCAAACAGGTTGGAGTGCACATGTTTTGTGTTGTATTGTCTCTGCTTGTCTCCCCTGTAACTAAGCCCCTTTGATGAACATAAGAGTTGACTCCGATAACTCTGACAGAAACTAAAGTGTCACTAAACAAACTACGCATTTTTTTACTTCAAAAAATCATGTTGATGCGGACGTTTATCAAGCTTCATTTATTCTAGAAAAATCTATTGACAAAGTTAGATTAAATGCCATAAAATCAAAAAAAGACAACAGATTTTTTCGTCAAAAAAATAATTATGTACAGTATGTATTCTTTTAATAGTTGTTTTTAATACATAAATGTATTCTTTTTTATAATACAGGACTTTTAACTTCTATATATTATTTATACTAGCCGGCTGGGTGGCGTGGTTGGTTTGTCGCTTGCTTTCTGCACCCAAGGTTACGGATTCGTCCCCGGCCCAAGTCGGTGGATTTTCAAGATGCAGAAAATCGACAGCGGCTATGCCGTATGCTTATGCGGAATGTAAAAGATCCATAGAGTGTCTGTTTGGCTTGGATGCTCTCAGCAAAATTAAATTGTAGTACAGGTTTGCATCGTCAAGAGCTCAGGTGCCTCCCTCTGTGGAGTAAACTGGGCGTCAAAATTACCTGCGGCAATTGGTATAGCCTATATGGTGCCGAACTAAAAAAATGATACCAGCTCCTGGGGAATGTACTAGGTCTGCAAAGATAGAAATACCATCCCGCAGCCCCATTAGAGGAACAAAAATAATTTATTGATTAACTCGTTCTTGTCCATTAAAAAAAAGCTATCAAAAATTATTCATTTATGTACACGTAACGATTAATTTATTTTAAACAAATATTTAGTTTTCTTACATTTGAAAGCTTATGAAAATAAAATATAAATTTTGAAACCAATTTAGTCTAAATTTTATATATATGCAAAGTAATTCTTTGAAAAAATTCCTGTTATAGCTGATCAACGCTAGAGAGGATTTTTAAAAGCTGCCAAAAACGTCTGGAAAGTTTTGAAAAATGAATATGTTTCAATCTGTCTTTTCACAGCACAGTAGCAATATTCTCAAAATATCGTATTTATGGATGCTACGATTTTTCTTCGGTAATACTTGCATTTAAAACTATTCATATTTCATCAGCATTGCAATTAATCAGTAGCACCTGCCATCTTGTCGTATGTAAATGTTATTGTCATGAATTTTCAATAAAAAGGTTTTGACATTTTTAGATTTATCAGGTAATCTTGTGATAAATGAATTCAACATAATGACAGTTTTATACAACACGCGCGAGATCATTTGGTTTTTTTAACCTTTCTTATTTCTTTTACCTTTCTTCCCATTCTTCGGATATTCATAACAAAAATTTTTTTCTCTTGCAAGTTATAGTTTTTTTGTAGTATCATTTTAACAACTAGTTTATTTAACATTAGCATTTTCTAACTCTTTTGAAAAGTTTGAAAATTACGTAAATCTTTTCTATTCACCATTTTTTTTTACCCAGCATTTTACTCTCCTTGTAAGGAAACTAAAAAAAGTCTAAGAAAACTACATAAAAAGTTAAGAGTGCCTAAAGAATTATCAGCTTTATTTTAGAAAAATCATGTCAGCCATTTTTAAATGTGCTGGCATAAAATATACCAAGAATTACATTCTTTTATTTTTAAATCGTTCAGGACCATGATCCCACATTTATAAGATCACGAGTTCCTTCCTCCAGGGCCCACGGTATCACATATGTGATTGCGCTTTCCCTGTTCTGAAGCCCATGATTCCCAACGGTGTGATTTGAGTTAGGGACGTTTTAATATAGTGATTTTTACAAAGCACTAGATGGCGGTTAAAGTCCGTTTTTTTCCGAAAAATGTTTCATAAAACTGAACTTCAATATGTGCTCTCGGCTTCGAGTTTTTGAAGTGAAACTTCTTTGCGGACGGGAGTGAATGGGAAATTTACCCAATTTTGCATAACAGTGAAAAAGCGAATGGAAGTAGTGATTCCCCTTTCGCCTATTACCCGAATCGTCTCCATGTTGAAGAGATAGCGAGCGGGAGGAAAAGAATCGGGGGGGGGGGAGTACACACACTTGACTCTCATCATATCCGTGAAAAAGTTAGACGATTGCTAAGGGGGAATTGTGCATCAAAAGTATATCTTGCTGCTATGGGAGAAAGGCGCTTAGGTATTGGTGGCATTAAGTGGGTACCTTTGCTACTCTCGTAATGAACTCGCATGGCATATTTTCGTAGTTTTTATGTAATAAAAACGTGCCATTTTCAACGAATAAACGCACCCCAAAATATTACCATTATATGGCTCTTCCCGTTACGGGAGTGTCTGCGAACGTTAGTGAGATATACACAATGAACATTGTGTATATGTCACTAACGTTCGCGCCAGAATCGCTACGGATAGCGTCTTGTAAACAAACACAGTGATTTCTGTGAGTGATGCATTAAGTTTATATTATTGATTTTTATTTCCATTGAATCAAAAAATTATTTCTGGTCAGATAGTCTAGAAGAAATGCAAAAAGAGGCAAAGAGTTTCGTAAAAGAAGAAAAAAAGCAAAATTAGCAGCAATTCCAGGCGAAAGTCTATACAGGGTGTCCAGCCTTAATGTGACCCGATAGCTAATTTCCGGACCGTTCGGTTTAGATATGCACTTCCAATTTAAAAAATGTTTTAAAAAAGGTAAGGGATGTTTTTACGTGCTTTTCGAACCAAAAGACCCATTTACAAAAAAATTAAAAAATTAATTTTTTATACGGTCCCCAGGTCTTATCACTTATATTTAGAAAAAGATGCAGTACAGAAAAACAAAGTAAACACAAAAAGTTTCATTTTATTACGATAAAAACTGGCCGAGTTATGCCTACATAAATTTGAAGCATCAGAGTTGCTCAGAAAAAGGGGTCGTATATAAAGTGAGTTTAGAGCGCACAATAATTCACTATCTACAGAAAAAGCAAAAAAAAAGAAGAAAAAATCATAGAAAAATTAAAACATCGTAGTAAACATCATAGATTGACAATTTGTATTGCGGAATGGCAAACAATAAAGATTAAATTAAAGAAATACAACGTGTACTGAAAAGATTAAAACACCTTGTTTTAACAAATAGCAGCGAAATAATACAAGATTTGCCGTTCAACTTATAGCATAATGTGGAATGATGCGCCAATCATGAATCAGGGGTTTTATTATATCAGAATGACCAAATTAACTTAAATAATGGTGAAGGCACGAGACAGGGAATACGTCTATAGCAACTCCCACTTTTATACAAGCGCTGAACAGCACGGGCAATTGTGTAATAAGTTGAATGTCTTCGAGTGGGAAATTAAATGGCATAAAGTCTTGCCGCCTCTCTCTTATTTCGATTACACTGCCCATAAAACAGTGCCATTTCGCAGTTTCTTCATTTGTATACATCTCGTTCTCCCCTACTATAATTCGTAATATTAGAATACGACTGTATGCAATTGCAAGCAACTGCACAACGGATTTTTAACGTTCGTCATGATCAGCAAAAACGCAGCAAATCAGACTGAAGCCGTAGCATATAAGACTATTTTTTTTTAACTCCTATTAAAATGTTTTCTTCATCCAAAATATTTTATTTTTTCTACGTTTTACACATACACAGAATAAATGTTATTTCATAAGTACTCAATTATTGTATTATTAACATATGCTTTTAAATTTAAAAACGATTTACATAAGAGTGACTTGCAAGAGTGAAAGTTTCCTAGCAGAGTTCCAACTAATTTCACTTTGGAGACGGCCCTTACTAGCTTCTTGAAAATAGCCTAGAAAATGCATATAAAGTACGATTTTTAAAATTCCATAACTCGGCCAGTTTGTATCGTAATAAAATGAAACTTTTTGTGTTTACTTTATTTTTGTGTACTGCATCTTTTTCTAAATATAAGTGATAGGACCTGGGAACCGTATAAAAAAATTAATTTTTGTAATTTTTTTCTAAATGGGTTTTTTGGTTCGAAAAGCACGTAAAAACATTCCTTACCTTTTTAAAAACATTTTTCAAATTGGAAGTGCATATCTAAACCGAACGGTTCGGGAATTAGATATTGGGTCACATTAAGGCTGGACACCCTGTATATCACCAGGTAGTTCTGTTGCAGCTTTTATCATCTTTATCCATGTGCTGTACACATCAGAGGCTGCTGCAATCATTGGATCCGATGATGATTAAAAGCCGATTATCTTAACTGGAGTTTTTAATGTTAATTTTGCTTCAGAAGAAGCAAAGCCACTCATTGAATTCTTGAAACGGACACTGAACTTGACGATGAATACTGATTTTTGAGAAGGAAAAACAATATTAAGAACCACGATTGATGCAGTTTTCTCACAGTTTCTTGATTGACTACAATCGGGGATTTTTATATCCTACGTTAATTACCACACACTTACTGTGTCTTTCTTGGAAAATAATGATGCAGAAAATTGAATAAAAATATTTTCATACAATAAATGAAGTTCGCATTTTATTTGATTAAAGTTCTCTCAGCAGTTTAATATAATTAAATCTATTCCTGCATTTACGGCCAACGTCACCAAAGCAGTTTCACTTCTATCGCGTGCTTTCCAAGTTCTTTTTTGTTTAATTAGATCCGATTAATGAATATAAACAATCTCACGTGGTTAACTCTTTCGAAAGAATCGGGCCTTTAAAGGTTGCTGATTTAATGCGCTTTGGATTTCTGGATTTTATATATTAGTTTATTGGGCATCAGACATTCCAAAATAATAGTTTCAGTATTTATTTATTTTTGTTTATTTTTATTTTGTGTTCAGTATTACAAAAATAATTTTTATTCAAAAACGTTTAAAAGCAGATATTCATAAAACAAACGTGATGACTCATTTTTAACAAAAAGGTATTGTTTTTTCTAGCTGATTCATTTTTAATTCAGAAAGAATAAATGGTTCCTTTTCGTTGTCACTGCAACCAGAGTTGTCATAACTATAAGAACGGAAAACATAATACTAATGTGATGCTAAGAAAGCTATAAGGATCAACTAAAAATAAGATACATTAGCTGTTATTAACCCGGCATCACTTGCGTGAAAAAAACGACC
Source organism: Trichonephila clavata (assembly GCA_019973975.1). Classification (NCBI taxonomy): domain Eukaryota; kingdom Metazoa; phylum Arthropoda; class Arachnida; order Araneae; family Nephilidae; genus Trichonephila; species Trichonephila clavata. The sequence continues at coordinate 93,786 of BMAO01036703.1, read as the reverse complement.
TAAAATTTTCTCGCAGGGTGTGTCATACCCAAGGGTGTGTACATTGTGTTTTTACCATAAAATTTGTATACAAAGGTTAAAAAGGAAGAAAAGTAGGAAGTACAACATGCTTACTACATTTTTCACACGTAAATTTAGTTTTTCTGTTTTTTTTTTATAAGGACATTAGTGCATGGTTTATACACTCCTTTAATCACGTCGTGAGGGAGTGCCATGTTTTCACTGGATCTTAATTTTTTTTAAATCTGTATCTTTTTCAACCTAAACATATAAGAGTAAACTTCTTTATTCTTTAAATTTAAAAATTTTGGAATTTCTTTTTTATTTTCTCTTATTTTGTTCCAGCAATAGTTTTTTTTTCAAAGGTTCTGAAAGTAGATAAGATGTGTACCAGTTATCTCCTTTAAAATTACGTCCTTCTCAAATGTTTTTGTGTCTCTACATATAAAATATTTATTTTCAACAGTGTCTTCCTTTTCTAAATCTGGATCGATTTCAGTGGAGGAATCATACTTGCTGTTATACTCTTAATTTGCTTTTTCCTCATCATATCCGTGAAGAGAATTTCTTCATCCGAAAATACTGTTGTACTATATTTATTAATACTGTATTTATTAAATTACTTAAATATCACATTCCTTCATCATAACTACAATAATACGCCATAGAATAAGGACGATTTAAAACGTGTTCATGCATTCAGAACTGTAACGGTGATTCACGCGCAGGGTATGACATACCCGAAGAGGTGATATCCAAAAATATTTATTTAGAATTCGCCTACAAGCTAAGGCCCCTCAAAGGATATGACTTTAAAGTCAGCTACACGAGAAACTATCCATTTTCCAAAAAAGGCTTAGAAGGAGCGTTGAAAAAAGTTAGACGGTGGGTATGACACACCCTGCGCGAGTAGTGCCAGGTTAAAAAGATTTGTATCAGTTCAAAGCCTAAGCAATTTATGTAAGAGTAAATTTATCGCGTTTGGGATTTGCCAGATAGTATTTTGTAAGTCTTAGGCCTATTTCATTTTAATCATCATAGCAAAGAAGGTGAAAAAGAGTACTTTTTTTTTATTAAAATGAAAACATTTTATTTAAAATTCGCAATTTTTTTTTTAAATATGGCGAAAATTTTTGTATTGTACATTCAGGTATTATCAACGGTAGTAAATTGTAAATTTTAGCGTATTTGATTGCATAAAAGATTTTATATGAATTTTTAAATGAAATATATCCTTAACAGTGAAATTCGCCCGGTCCCATGCATGCGTATACTATCGGAACTTGCGGGCCTGAAGAAACGTTTCTATCTCCTTTCGCCGGTTCTGAAGAGGTTACAAAAAAATTGTACTTATTTTCTGGCAAAATATGTAAAAATAATAGTTTAATATATATTCACTAGAATAAATTTGAATTAACTTAATTAAGGATATATACACTATCGAGCCAAAATATTATGAACATACCCACATTTTTCAATGAAATTGCCTGGATGACGTGAAGGGTATGTTACATTAATTGAAAATGATGTTTAACTGATGCTGGAGATGCTAAAGAATCATTCTTGCACTTACTTTTGAGAGTGACAAGGATAGCTGATGATTTAAGCCAGGGGTGTCAAACGCCAGGGGTGTCGGCAGGGGGCCGCCAGTTTGACACCCCTGATATAAGGGAATGTAACAGGGAGCAGATTGAACTAATGATCTGGAACGAGTATCTCTGAAACTGTACGTCTGGTAGGTGTTTTACGAATCGCCATTGTTAATATTCCTGCAAAGTTGATAAATAGTAAAATCAGCAGTAGACGTCTTTTTGGATGTCCACGTGTTACCAAAGAAAAAGGACGTAGAATTGTCTCGCATGATAAATCAAAAACGGCACCAAACAATGGCTCAGATGACTGCAGTGGCGTAAGGTATATCCCCACATTGCGGGGGGAGAGGGGCAAAGCCAAATTGACTCCAAGTATGTATTTGGGCTTGGGGCCCAAAGCCTGACTTTGCCGGGGGCCCTAATATTCTCCGTTACGCCCCTGGCTGACAGCTCAATTAAATGATGATTCAAATACAAATGCTACGGAACATCCAGTTCAGCGAACACTATTGGATATGAAGCTGCGGAGCAAACGCCTCCCCTCGTACTCCTTTGCTGACAAAGCGTCATTGGCAACTACGCCTATAATGGGTCCGGAAACATCAAGACTAGATTATGGATATCTGAAAGAGATTTGTTGACGGTCAGATGAATAATGATTTCTTATTCAACAGGTCGATGTTCCTGTCTTCCAGGCAAACAGTCGCTCACTCTCAATATATACAGGCTTGTATATTCGGTACAACCTTCCTTCAGTCATCTTATCAAGAACTTGTGCCATCCATGCCTAGGTGAGTTGCAGCTGTTTTGCAGGCCAAATGTGGTGGAAAGAGTTGGTGAGTGGGTGTTCATAATGTTTTGGCTCGACAATGTATACATACATATGTAACTAAGGATACCATTGTGACGGATCTATACGGTTCCTTCCACTAACTCCTTGAGGACTCTTTTAGAGAAATATTTTACTCAACCAACTTTCACTGAAGGTAAGGAAACGTGATTTTGAAAATTAAGTTTATTATATAAATTCTGTATTCGCGAGTTTTGAGAGTTAGTGAGGGGAGGATCATGAGTTATTGCAGTGCGGATTTAAGTTTATAAAAGGGTGTATTGAAGATTTCCCAGTGAGGATCATTCGGATCGGATTTGATCCCGTCAAGTATAAAGGCCTCAACAGCAGGACTTCGACTTAACAAGAGTACAGGTATTGTAAGCATTATTTAAATAGTTATCTAGTTTGTGGATAACTTGTAGTGCGCGACGGGGTTGAAAAAAAAAGTTGAGTTTGTTTAAGTTGTAGTGGAAATCAGTTGAAGTTCCGTAAATATTATCTCCAGGCTATCTGGTCTCAACTTCACGCTCTTAGTATTGAGAGAGATCAACAATCTTAATTGGATTATTAGTGTGCTTGCTTGATATTTGTGACAATAAAATAATTAGAGTGAATCATTTCGACTGATTATTCATTTCTCCCCACACATCTAGCCGGGTCCGAGAGTATAAAAGGGGGGATTAGAGGGAAGTAGGAACAGACACACATTACAACATTTTTAAATACATGTAATATAATTATATCCCTAACTAAGAATATACATATATGTTATACATGCATTATTTAAATGCTGCATGACACCATTTTCACTAAGATTACATTTTAATTTTAGGGACACACCTTTGGTTATGACTTTCATTTTCGTGTTTTATTATTTTTCGGGATTATTCTTCGATGTAACATGCTGTAGACATTTCTTCTTTAAAATTTTTTTAAAAAAAATTCATAGTAAGTATTATTTAACTGATCATAAGTAATTAAAAGTGTAAGTATAACTTATAAAAAAATCAATTATTTCTCCTTTGCTATATTAAGCAATCAACAATTCATAATAAATTTGTATTTCATCCTATCAGACTTATTGGTGTTAAAAATTATATTATTTAGCTAAATTATGACTTTGTTATATAATTGATGCTCTGTTTTGTTGCAAAAATATGATTAAAAAATTTGATAAATTAGTATTGATACTAAAAATTTTCAAAGATATCAAACTTTATTAAATTGTCAATTTAAATATCAAGTCAGGTTTTATCAATTGCACTATATTAATTTCATAATGTTATTATTATTTTTTAAAAATTTTAATACAATATGAAAAACATTCAAAATTAAATAAATGTTAAAAGTCGTTTAAAAATGATGATAAATTTTCAATTCATTTTGACTTTTTTCCACCCTGTTTTGAAAACTTCGCTGAAAGATTTATAAAATTCTCCTTTTTTACTTTGTCTATAAAGAATTTCCGCTTAACCCGCATTGAGTATTTGAATTATTGTCCTCCACCTACATTTGACAATACCATAATTTGTTTTTAGGGCCACATTCGTTACTTATAATCTCATGCAGATATGGCTGTCACATGAATTCTCGGAAATAAGGATTTGACATTTTTAATTTCAGTAGACAATTCCCACAATACATAAATTAAAGATGTTTCCTTCATTTTTATCACATGTCGTAGACTTCAAAGAGAGGGAGAGAGAACAGAAATATTTAAATGATTATTAGATTTTCTGAAATTTCTGATTTTGTTATGCTTTTCAAAAATTGACATTAATTTAAAAAAAAGGTTAAAGAATTTTTTTCATCGTTCTACTGAAGGATAATTTGAAACAAACTACATCAAGACTTTATTTCAAATCGTCGTTACTTTCCATCTAATTGTTATGTCATAACTCGTTTTTCACAGACAGCAAAAATCCCCCATATTTTGAAATCGACTTACTTATTTCAGTGCCTTTATTTTCGTTGTTAAGAAACATTTTAGAATTTATTAAAATTAGATTTCAGGTAACCAAATTTATTTTTTTAAATCTCAATTTGTATTCCCATTTTAATACCGTTTTCATGAATATTAACTCTATAAATACAAATATTTATTTACGTTTTCCAAAACATTTAATTATTTTAATTTCTTGTACGTACCAGGGTAAGTCGAAAAATAAGTTTTCCCATTTGACTGTGGTCAGAGTTGTGTATGAAAGTCAAAGCATCGAATGAGACTTAATAGATAAGACATAACTTTATTTTTCCACTTAAGTACCAAATACTTTGAGACATTTGTCTTACCGCTTGATAAGCTTCAAAAAGCCCTCCAGGAAAGACTTAGCATACTAAAAAGCGTTTAACGGCTATGGGCGAAAAAAGACACAGCAGGTGAACACGCAAGATACCGACTCATCTATCATTAGTGCATTGGGTACATGGTATGCGTACTTGACACCCTGTCGAATTTTAAAGAGGCGATTCGGGAAAAGTGACCTGGCTTCTCAGATCTAGCATTCTATTGTTGGGTTACTCGGTGACGGCAACGCAAAAACGTATTGCAACTCTTGGTCGGGAGTGCCTACACCATCCTCCATACAGTCCTGATCTCGCACCAAGTGATTTTCATCTGTTTCCGGCTTTGAAGAAGATTCTCGCCGGCAGCCGATATTGGAGCAATGCTGAAGTCAAACAAGTCGTTAAACACTTCTTCCGTATGCAATGCCCTGAGTTTTTCCTGGAGGGCTTTTTGAACCTTATCTAGTTGCATGACAAATGACTCAAAGTATTTGGTACTTATGTAGAAAAATAAACTTATGTCTTATCTTTAATGTCTCATTCTACGTTTCGACTTTCACACACAACTCAGTCCACAGTCAACAGGGGAAACTTGTTTTCCGACTCACCCTCGTAATTAGCATTGCCTTTGACTTTTTTCGCAACGTCCTTCTACGTTTAAAGTATTTTTTTTTGTTCATGTTGATCTGACTTTTAATAACCTTTAAAATAATAATTAATGATGATAGATCTCAAAATTTAGAGCCTTCGCTCCATGTAGAAAGCGGCATCTGAGTAGTATTTATCAATACATCCATAGCACTGTAATAAAGAAAATTTGAGAACAATGAGTTCACCTTAAGTTGTGAAGAAATTCTTCATATTCAACACGGCAATCCTCAACTTCATTTGGAATTCAAGTGGACTCAAGTGCAAAAAACACATTTTAAAAGTTATTACCCTTTAGGAAAATTTGAAGAAATATACTAAAGTGAAGTATACTAGAGTCATTTTTATTTATTATATCACAAAATCTTAGCTTTTAGTTTTAATTAGGCCGGCTTGATGGCGTAGTTGGTTTGTCGCAAGCCTTGTACTCCTGAGGTTGCGAATTCGACCCCCGCCCAAGTCGGTGGAATTTCATAATGCAGAAAATCGACAACTGCCATGTCGAATGATTTTATAGCACGTAAAATATCCCTTGCATGCCTGTTTGTCTTGGGTGCTCTCGGCAACATTAAAATCCTTAGTATGGTTTTGCATCGCCGGAGCTCAGGTGTCTCCCTCTAGGGAGGAAACTGGGCTTCAAACTTACCTGAGGCGATTGGTATCCGTCTAAATGGGTGCCGCACTAAAGAAAGGTACCAATTCCCGGGGAACCTACTAGATCTACGATGGTTAAACACCAATCCGTATCCCCATTAGAAATAAAAAAAGTTTTAATTAGTTGCTGATTTCTATTGAATATCAACAGAAGACTTTACTCTGAATTTAGTAATTGCAAATGTAAGCACATAGGTTGCATTATTTTTATATTATATTTGTTTTAACACCAAAAAGAGCGTAGAACAGGCCTTACTGTAGATGTTTGAATACAAAGGAGTAAGATGTATTTTTAACAGCGTTTATTTTTGTAAATAACTCCTAGTTCATTCAAAAATGACAATAGAAGTAAATTTAAAACAATTAAATCATTAAAGCCTACATCCAAATTTAATTTAAAAGTGACAGTTTCCAATAAGTTTCTAAACTATGTGTTCCATGTTAAAATGTCTTGGAATATGATGACATATTTTGAAAATAAGAAAGTTTATCTTCCTCCGTTTGGATTATTGCAATAATTTATTTAAGGTTTACTATACACAACAGAATGAATTTTAATTTCTCTCTTACACACATGCTTTCTCTACATATAGCTCTTAAACTTAATTTTAAGCAGCGTATACCACCTATCATCGCTATAATGGTTCAGTGGATTTAAGTTTGAATGCAACATTTTTATAAGAATATTTAACTCTATCTACACAGATTCGTTATTATTTAGTTGAAATAAAATGTTTGTATTTTTTTTCTTTAAATTGCCTAATAATTATTTTTCTTCTTCTTCAATGGACCAATAGCCGTGAGGGGACCCTGGCCTTCTCTCTACTTTTGGCATTTCTACACTGTTTTTCAGTTTTTAACCTTAAAAATATTAAAATCTTTTTCGATACAATCAATCCTTCTTAGTGAGATTTGCCCCAAAGTCTATTTTCCATGGGCTTTGACAGAAATATTTTCTTTCAGCAACGATTTTCATTCATTGAAGCCAGATGACTAGCTCATTTAAGTCTCGGCAATTTGACAAATTTTAAAATATCAGGTTGTTTGTAAATTTTATACAGTTCTAAATTAGATCTTCTCCATGATCCATTCACGTGTACCCCACCAAGAATGCACCGTAAAACCTTTCTCTCGAAAATTCTCAAAGCTTCCTCGTCACGTAAAGTCAGTCAATGCCCAAGTCTTTGATGCTTTAACTCAGGACAGATCTTACAAAACTTTTGTAAAGAAGCAATTTACTTCTTAATATGAGAAAAATGAATTTTAAATAACTTTTCAGGGCATAAAATCATCTATTTGCAGCAATGATTCTTTCATAAATTTCTGGGACCAACTCATTTTGACTATTTATTTCAGAATTCCCAAATAAGTAATAAATACTATTAACTTTTTCGAATTTATAATTGCCATACTATCTATATGACTAAGTTTTAAGTCAGACTTAAAGCAAGGTAAATAGTTTTATTTTCGTTTCCAGATAAGTTAGCACTTTAATAATTATTTCATCTTTTTCATGAGTTAAATGAAACACAACTAATCTGAGAATCTATAACGGACAGTTCTTTTCAATCCTGAACTTAAAACTATAAGTATACATTTAATTTTCTTTAAGAGTTTTAACAGATAAGAGAATGCTAGTAACTTGTGATAGATATGCAGTCAAACTATAGCTGTTGTTATTGAAAAAAAATTATCTGATTTTTCATTGTTGGGATTGTATTTCTCTCTTCATGAGGAGCAGAGCTTCTTTCGCGTTTTCCTGCATTCTATAGCAAAGAGATCATTTTTATTCTTAAGATAACATTTTCTTTGATCAACTTATCTTTACAAGCACTTGGCTGAGGCAACTCTCAATCCTTTGACTGCATGCATACTCAGATAGCATATAACAGACATTCTGCTTTCCATATTGAAGAACTATCTTTAGAAACGCACAAGGTAATTTCCCCCAGTGTGTTCTCCCTTAAAATTGTGGTGGATTTGAGACAAATTGCTCTGTTACTCACCTGTATGGTGTTCAAAGCTACGTGCAAACGACAAGCGTAAACGTAGCTCTTTGCAATGAACTTCACGAGCCTTGATCTGATATTACTGTCAATCAGGTGGCATAAGTAACAACAACAACAGGTAATTTTCTTAGGAAGTTTTAATTTTTTTTGATTTTCTTACTTATTTTTTATGCAACTACACAAATGCCAGGTATTGTTTGTATAAAAAGATTGCTTCTTGGTGACTGTCTAAACGTCTGGAGTATAACACGCAAAATTTAAAAATGTTTTGAAATGGTTCCTTTGAAGAAATTTATCTTTGTATTATACGAGAATGATGTAACTTTATTTGTACATATAAGAAAATCTCCCAAATATGCTCTATTTTTATAAAGGCAAATGAGAAAAAAAAGTGTTGCCCCTGCTGGTTCATGTAAACAGCAGTTTTTACAGTTTAATTATTATTATTTCACATAAGCAAAATGAAAAGAGAAGCGTAAAATATTGAAAGAAATAAACCAGTATTAAGTTGAACTTGGCATTCACATTTTAAAAATAAGTATTTTATGTTTTCTTCCAGTTTTGTCCTATACATTATGCATTTTATACCAGGATCCTACTAACAAAGGAGCGTCAATATAAAAGCAAAGAGAGAGCTCGTTTTTCCTTTCCGGTATTTGACTGCACAAGAACAAGAATTGCGCCTAGACTTCATGCTTAATGTATTCAAACAAGCTATCCTCCATTTGAATTTTGAAAACTTAAATTCCCTCTAAGGGTCCTAATCCGGAATATATAGCCTGTAGTACAAAAATAAATAAATAAATAAATTGTATTTTAGCATAAGGGTAAAAAAGGACTCTCTAGAGTTAATCTTTCTGATATAAGGTAAAATAAATTTTTGCAGATCATGACTTTTACTTTGCATCTATATCTCTGTGGGTTTCAAAAATATTTTAACTGTCCTCTCTCAAAAATATTTTAACAGAATATTTTAAATTCTTTTTGTTTTATAGAGAAACGTTAATAGCACTCATTTACTAACTCTATATTTCTTTTAGAAAAAAAATAATGCCTAAGAATTAATAATATAAAAAAATTCTTCATCCAAAAAACACCCAAAGGTTAAAATTCAGGATTAAGGACTTCTACAATGAATATTAAGTAACTTTTGGTTATTAAAATAACACCACACAAGTAAGCAAGAAAGTAAGTAACAAGATGCAATTTTTTTTTGTTCCATGGTATTTATAAATAAAAATATATTAGATTAATGTAATATGCAATATTCATAAACAAAATACAGATTTCTTTAAAACACTTCTTTGTGGATTCATTTACCTAGACCAATTTTTGCAATTTTCTTATGATTTTACGCACATGTTCTTAATAAAATTCGGAAACGAAAAAACAATATTTGCTCATTGCCATGTTGAAAACTGGAATATTTAATGAGTGCTCTGTATCTTGTTTTATCTTAGCTTCACGAAACACATAAAACGGCAGATAAAAAATTTACTTGCGAAAAACTTATCCAAATTAAATTTGAAACTACACTCATGTCCATACATTATAAAAATAATTCAGAGTCACGTGGAAATCGAACTATATATATATATATATATATATATATATATCACCCGTATAATGATTACACACATCTTCAAGAATCATATACAAATTGGAAGAAGCCACCAGATGACACCCATAGTACGTCACAATAACAAGAGTGTTAGAGGGGGATATATAAGGAATACAGCCAAGGAAGTAAAATTGTTTGCAAGCGCATTATAACCCTTTCAGTGCAATAACCGCATAGTTATGACACAAAGGACGCCTTTGGATGATTTTTTATGTGCTAGAATTATAGGCCATCTGGAATGCGGGCGTAAGCAGCTGGAAGTATCCGAGGAACTTGGAATCGCCCAAAGTACCATTTCCAGGTTTTGGCAACGATTTCAAAATGATGATAATGTGAGTAGACGTTACAGCACAGATTGCTCCCAAGTTACAAGGCCGAATGAAGACCGGTATTTGACAGTTACTGCCAAAACAAACAGATGGAGTACAACGACAGACTTGTTTCGTCAGCTCTCTTCAGCCACTGGTACGACAGTTTCAAAGCAGACCATGTACAGACGCAATTTGTTAAGAGCGTTTTCAGAGCAATTGGTCTATATGATCGTAGACATGTCAGATTTGTTTCACTTACTGCAACTAACTTTCGCCTGTGGTTAGCCTGGAGTACAGAGCGTGCATTGTGTGGGCACCGCAACATTGGGCTTGCATGATGTTTTCCGACGCGTCCAGGTTTAGCTTGCTTTAGTCTCGCAGGACTTTCATATGCACAGTGTGAGGTACCGGTTACCACCAAGAGAACATCATTAAACGACACCGTTTCGGTGGTGCAGAATTGCTCATTTTGGGGCGATCATTCTAGGTTCTAGAACTGACTTGTATGTTCAAATTGGAACCACGACAAACCAAATCTATTGGGTCGCCATTCTAAAACAACATGTGCGTTTGTTTCGGGGCACCATGTGTGCAGAATTTGTATTTATGAGTGACAATGCCCCCCCCCACCGTGCAAACATAGTAAACGAATGCCTTCAGTTTGACGATATCACCCGTACGGACTGACCAGCATTCTCACCGGGCTTGAATTCTGTAGAGAATGTACGGGACATGCTTGGCCGACTAGATGCAGCCCGCGAACTACTTCCAACATGTCTATCAGAACTTTGGAGAGCATTGCTTGATGAGTGGTGTAATATTCCCCAAGATCAGATCGATAATTTGATACTCAACATGCCTAGGTGTTGTATGGACTGTATTGCATCGTCTGGGAGACATACTGTTCATTAACCATCATAACAAGCATGTAATGTTGGTTTTTGTAAATAGGGGTTTATTTTTTTGTAATTAGCTGAGGGAGAGAGAAAAAAAACGCAATTTTTATTAATGGTAGGGGTATATTTTTTGCTTTTTACCTTTTGTTTAATAAAAAGGCTTTATAAGAAAGTCGTTTTTGCTTGGCTCTTCTGACTCTTTCTTTGCCTTAACTTGCATTATCCTTAATTTATGGACAGGAGTGTAAATCTGACTTACTCCAACTTCTTTAGTCGATTCATTTGCCCAGAAGAATTACAGCAAGTTCTGACTTTCTTCTTAAGCATACAGTCGTAACATTTAAGTGGATGACCTGCACAAAATTTAATAATTACTATGCTTTATCTGTAACTATTTTCAGATACTGCGCTTAAACAGTTTGGAAATTCTTACTATACCTTTCAATTTTCACCTTTAAAAATGAAATAGATTAATCGGCTTTTTAAGGACTTACTTTATTTTGTTAATTTTATGCAGTGCTACGCTTCATACGTAAAGTTATGATACATGTCAACTCTTTCAATTATAAATTTTTGTTCTTCAAGAAATTCTAAATACGATTTTCGATTCACTAAATCATTACTTTATTTTATGTAATTCGGAAAGCCCTTGCTCGAAATGTTCGAATTAAGGCTTAAAAATTAAAAAAAATGATGAGAACACAGAAATAAGCTTTATCAGCAGAGAATCTAAACAATATATATCTGATGACGATTCACAAGAGAACTGGTTGAAGATTATTTTTAAAACGGCGAAGATAAAGCTCCAAAGTGGTATAAAACTGAAAAAATTTTAAAGATTCAAAATGATACAGATGAACATTATAAAAGTTCTTTCAGTCATTAAATATTTGTGAAAATATATGAGATGAAATTGGATCACTTTTGACATTTAGACTGATGAATATATACAGGTGGTTATCAAAATAATGGAAGCGCCTTATATTTATAAAGAATCCTTTATTGGTATGGTGTTGGATCACTTTTGGCCTGTAATAAAGTAGGGTTTGCCGAGGAATTGATTCATACAAGTGTTGAATAGTGTTTACAGAAATATATTGTGAAAGATTTTATGGAGATATTGTGAAAGTTCTGGGAGAGGTGCCGGTGCAGGATATCGATTTCGTAACGAACGCCTCTAAAATAGATCATAAAGGGTCAATTATATTGAGGTTGGGTGACTGTAAGGGTCAAGGTAGATGTTTAACTTCATCCTCGTGTTCATAAAACAATTATGGGATATATCCAGCTTTATGAATAGGTGCATTATAATCCTGGAAAATTCCCTGCAAGAAACAAAGTTTGCATCATAGTATGGACCTGACCACCTAAAATTTCTCTATACTGCTCCCTAGTGATCTTTTCTTTCAGGGTTACAATTAGTCCAGCAGAAAGCCCCGAATAGGCTGCTCATATTATGACAGATCCTCCTTCCTGCTGATAGTTGAAAGGAGAAAATTGAGGTCATACGCTTGTGCTGGTGTCCTCCAAATGAACACCCGTCTTGATGAAGGGAAAAATATGAAAGGCGATTTCTCTGACCATATTACTCTCTTCGACCAGTTTTTGTGAGTGTTACATCAATGTAGAGACGACGTTTGGCTTTAGCTGTGACAAGTGGCTTGGGAGTGGCTGCTCTGCCGTAAATGTTCTGTTTACGAAGATGCCTTTTAACTGCAATCATTGTCACTGGAGAATCCAGATGCCGATTCAGCTCTATTGTCACTTTTATTGTAGTTGTTCGCCTTTTAGACGTTACAATCTGCTTCAATGCGCCGTGTCGATTTTTTTCACTGAGATTCTCTTTCTGTTCTCTATTTTGCTTTTCTGGGCTTGTCTTGCCGATCTGTGTGTGTGTTGTCATGACTTTAGACACACCGTCTCTCTCTCTTTCTCTCTAGAAAAGCTTAAGAGATGGAATGTTTCTGTCACACTTCCAGGTAAACGGGCTTCTACAATTTGGCCTCTTTGAAAACCTGAGAGATTTTCCTTTTATGCTTTTGATAGAAATCCAGGACTTTCAGAACTTCAATAAAGCTACTACATACTACCAGAATATACACATTTCTGTGTTTAAAAAATCTCTGGTTACTGTTATTATATTTTAAGGCTTATGCTTAAAAATATCACTTTTACACTCAAGTGTTTCCATTATTTTTATAACCACCTGCAGATAAGGCATTTTTTTCCTGTTTGCTTATAATATTAAAACTTATATTTCACTGAGGGTGAGAATAGTTGGCTTTAGGGCTTGTCTTATATTTTATAATGTACGTTCTTTGATCTAAAAATTAGAACTGGAGTAACAAAATTATGAAACGCGCCTACTCATGCAAAAATTATGGCACACACTGGTTGGGAGGTGAATAAGATTTAAAAGTGAAGCTACGATGTTTGACCCTCATAACTTTGAAAATTAGATAAATAATGTATAATATATTTTTTTCCATTTCTGGTCTATCTCTGTTTTAAGAAACATATAAAATAGTTAATTATTCTTAATATGTGTATACTGTAAGTAACATAAAGTGAATAAACTATGTATTTCTTGTTTAAACTTGTCTGTAGACTTCTGTAAAAAAAATGCTAACTAAAGGCAGGGGAGGCTGTTTTCTTGGGGGTCGTTTGACAGTTCTTTGATCAAGCTCAAACCTCTTGGCCGATCCGTCAATAGGCCCTTGTTGCTTCTAAATGTGATTAAGTAAATGATCTAATAAACTATCTGTCGTGAACTCTCACCTGCTGAAGTGTGAAGTTCCACCAAAAAAAGGAAAATTTTTTAAAAAATATACACTTTATTATGACTTTTTAATCACTATCGTATTTCAACCTAAGATATGGAAGCACCTCAGCTTAAATAGCAATCTAAATATCTAGAATCGTAATCTTATACTTATCAAAAGATGATCCTCTACAATATTTCCTTGAACGGTCCGTCGGATTCTTTTAACTTGTACTGCGGCGATTCCCCTCTGTTAGCTTCTCTAATTTCTTACAATACTTCTCATCTCTTGCTTCTTCAGACAACACACAATCATTATCACCAATTTCTCACTTTACTTGGACACTTGGACTTTAAACAGTATTCTTCAGTAACATAAATCATGGTACCTTTACAGAAAGAGATTTTTTAATCAGGTAATGTCATCAAAAGTGGACAGTCTAGAGGATTAGACAGAATCGCTAATAAAACTCGTTATATATGTTCCACTTTATTGCCTACATTTCAAATACTGTCTAGAGTTCCAATCCAGACTAAAGGATTTTATAGGAAAAAATAATAAAATAATGTAGGTCTTAAAAGTTAAGATGCCAAAAGTTATATAAGCTCGCTGTAGAAAATGTCAGAACAAAAGCAATTCTTTTATTACGTTTTAGTCAATTTACGAAGAAAAGGACATATATAAAGGGAACGCGAAAACGCTTAAGACGAAATATTGGTTAACACGAAATAATGCAATGGTCCCGACGAACTACTATGAATTTTCGAAACAACAACACAAAACGAAAATTGCTTAACGTGAATAGATTTTCCGTCTGGAAGCGAACAAAATAGGGAAAACACCAGCAGCGAAGGTAATATTTAAGAGGGGTGTGAAATGAAAGAGAGGTAGTTTCACATGTTTCGTAAAAAGGACTAACTTGGCTTTGAAAAGGCTAACTTGGCTTTGAAATACCCTCGGAATAGCCCGTGACACGAGCCAATTTTGTTTATGTATAAGCTACTTTCACTACACCACTACAAACGCAGCACAATAACATCTTTTTTCTCATCGGTTGGCTTTGAAATTCGGTGACGAGTACATCGCAGTGTGAGAAAAAATCAGGGGGTTTGGCTCACGGTTTTTTTTTCTATGTTAATAAGCATTGTTTTAGGAGGACAGTGGTAAGGAGTTCAGGGGAAAGGAAACTTCTTATGGCCGTTGATCAAAAACAGAAGATTAAAACGAAAAAGTGAGGACTTTTTGGTATTGCAAATTCTTCATTACCAACAATAATTAAAAAAAAAGAGAGACATGGGGAAAATTACAAAATGGATGACACTGAAAAATTTGAGGCTAAAAAAAGACAATGCAAAGAAACATATCAGATTATTTCCCCCAAACTCACATTAAGTGTTTTGTTTTTAAAAAAATCTTGAAAAAGTTTTGTTTTAAATTTCATTAAGTTCTTGTATATGTTTTTGTTTCATTGATTTTTATTAAACACATGTATATATACATATCTATGTAAATAAAATGTACTCTAATAAACTTAATTTTGTTGAATATATGTTTTTTATTGAATATTCTTTAACACGAAAAATATTTCAGTCCCCTCACAGTTTCGTATCAAACGATTTTCACTGTATGCATACAACAATTTGATTGTTATTCACTTTATTATGCTCAAAACTATTAAATAAAGGTATTAATGAATTTCATTAATGCCTCTTTTGTTTACGAAACACTTTTAAATACGATTACTCGTATATTTTAGAGTAGCTCCTATGTGAATTCTCTACACTTACATTTCTCAAGTTCTTATTTTTTTATAAGCAATTCCGTTTAGAATTTAAGGGGACACAGTACGATTCGATTGACAAAAATCGGTCAAAAATTCAAATTTAATTTTTTTAGCTTAAATTATTTTTTATATACTTTTATATAACCTGACAAAACTTGAAAGCTCTAAACTTAAAAAACGCAGAACTATGATAGCTTTTGCATTCGTTTTTATTCACATCCCTATGGCAAACCAAAACTTTAAACCTATTATCTCGGAAAGATATAACTAGTTTATACATATCTTCATTTAAAATGCTAAGGCTTTTTTTCTACAGTGGCTAATGCTTTGAATTTTTTATATATACCTATTGCTAATAGTACATGTAATAAAAGTTGGTATACATTTTTGAATCAAAGCAATACTTATCTTTTAAAAAATAAATGAACTCAGAATTTGTACATTTTTTAAGGAATTTTCAATAAGCATTCATAAAAAGAATTATTGTACGAAAACCAATCATGTTATCTCAAAACCCATACCAACTTTTGTTATGCATAGTTTGACGTACTTGTAAATTTAATTTCATGTGTGTATATAAACTTTTGTAGGAGGAGTAGCCTTTTAAAATCACTTCAGAAATTTTAAGTTTTTTCCTTAAAAAATTAAATGGCCAGCTTTTTATGAAGTTTTGTGCACAAAATTTGTCTTACATAGTATACACACATAGGAGGCAACCAAAAAATTTTGAAAATCCTTAAATTAAAAAAATTTACTTAAATCGACCATGCCCCTTAAAATAATGCACTCGTTTCTACTTTTTTTTAAAAAAATTCTACATTTATTCTTATTATTAAAACACTTTCATCTTGCATTTTGTGCAATCATTTAATATGATCCAAAAAAGAATTTATAATTATTTTAACGACTTGTGTATTCAAAATTTTGTAAAACAGAATTTTATTTGCTCATCGAAATACATCTATAAATCTCAATGAATATTATATTTTAAGAAAATAAAAAAAAAAAAACTAAGAATTTTCAATGAAGTATTTTCTGCGTTTGAAGATATGTAGGCTTAAAGTTTGTAGAAAAAAAATCACTATAATTTAATAAAAATAACTTTTTCACAAAACTCCGTCTTGTAACTGGTAAAAAGAACTTCCGTCATTTTTTTCCAATAATAGCAACTGCAGTAATTAGGAATGCAGTAAGGAAATAAGGAAACAAAAAGCCATTAACTTTTATTCAACTCAATTTGCTTTAATGGCCAACATGGGCAATTAGGTAACAATATTTATTCGAATTCGCTAATTGTTCACGTAACAATTAAAGTGAAAAAGTACATATGGAGAGAGAGAGAGAGAGAATGCAACACACAAAAAAGTACTAAACTTTTTCCTGAGAATTTTAATAAAAATGGTTCTCACATCACGTAGAAATTGTACGTTTATTGCGTCACATGCTTCATAATGATTTTTGAATACATTTCCATTGATTCTTAGGAATTCTTCAGAACTATGCATACTTAAATCAAAAGTTGGTTACTTGAAATTTTTATTTGTATCCTAAATCTTGGCTAAAGATCTATTTGAAAGTAATTATATTCATCTCAATATATATTTGAAAAATATAATTTTATTCGCATTCTCTTTATATATATGGGAGTTTTTAGTGATTCACTTATCACGATATCTCTAGAACTGTTGGGCCTACAGACTTGAACTTTGGGTACCATCTTCCTTTTGGTGAGTTGAGATAGATAAAAAAAAATGCACATTTTTGAGCTATTAGAATTGCAGAATTGAAAGCAGACCAGTATGTTCCTTCATTGAGTACTGTTGCTTCAGCTCATTAGACAAACACTTCTCGACAATACTTGTCATGTTTGATGTACAGGGTGAGGGGAATACCCAAATGGGACATTGTAGTTTTTTTTTTTTAAAAAGCTGTATTCTTCCCTCATGCCTTGAGCAAATCAGGTGTATCGCCGATCCTGAAGGCGGCTATGTTGAAAGCCCACCTCTTCCTAATCAGATCCTCAGATAACATTCATTCACCACGATCATAGAAAGGACTCTCCGGTGAACAGTATCCATTGTTAAGTCCCTTCGCTCTCGAGGACCGCGAGCTGTTTCAATGAACAGGAATGTTGTTCTGTTGTGACAAAGACACACCCTGGAAGGTATCCTAAGTGTTAGAGTGAAAAGTCTATCTATAAACCCTCCATATGATGTACGAGGTACAGCGAAGAAGTTGAACTCAGTCATGCCGGCCTATTGTATCAAAGAACCAATGGAGTTGGGACGAAAACGAGGAAGATCGTGTGCAGATCCACTACGCTCGCCAACCAGAGATTAACGGGGACGTAAAAGAAGCCCTCAAGGAGGATTTAAGAGGTCGGCTCGCAAGTTGACGAGAAATTTTGATCGATCTTTAACACCCTCTTTCTGATCAACTTGTATTATTCTTCTTTTTCGAAGACACATGATAGAGGTTGCGGGGCAGCCGCATCCCAAGGACAAAGGAGGAGGAACCACGATGACATTTAAAGATGGAGTACCTGAGTCTGCGGAGCAACGGCCTGAGTGAATTGACTCTGGATGATACCAGTAAAAGGGGTTACGGGGACAGCCGTACCTGGGAGCCGATCACTTGAAGATTTTCGAACCTTAAACTGGACAAGATCTTTTTTTCCAGCAAAAGTCTATGAAGAGTAAAAATTTATCAATGAACTCAATGTTTTATTTAATTAATTTGGAATAAAAAGCCGTTTGGCAAAAAGCTGTGTGAGCCCTCTCGCTTCCAAGTATTGAAGTAATTTTAAGGGTTCACGACATCACAGTACAAATCCGCTTAGAACGAGCTATGTAAACATTAAATATCTAGAGGGTTGCAAAAGGGTTTAAGGGGTCTTTATAGATAAAAACTCTCTTTTTGAATTATTAGACTATCAGATGCGAAGTTTAAAAAGCATGTTGCTGGCTTTTTTGAGTAGAGATCTGCAAAGAACACGTTTTGTAGAAAATCGATTCCCAAGAATGCGTAGAGATGCGCTAAAAATAGGTTTTCTGTTAATCGACTCCAGGAGGGGGTAAATGATAATTGTGCTTCCACTCTAGAGTTTCAAGATTTACTTTGTTAATCAAGAGGCTAGAACCGTTTGGCGGCGTTTCAATACAAATGAAAGTTTTGTGCAAGGAGAAAGATATAAATAATTTAAAGACAACATATTACAGTCATGCAACATCATGAAAAGTGGGTGGGTAATGGCTAGTATAATTTCTGTTTTTTACACGATTTTAGTAAATACTTAAAATTAGATGATACCTTTACAGGCGAATTACCGTGACAGTGATACAGATATTTTTAAATTGGAAATATGAAGAAACAAATAGAAATAATTCTTCCTTATTCGTTTTTAACAAATGTAATAGTTCAAATATTTGAGATGGTTATTACTGATTCCATCAGAATAATATTTCATTCTTGAATTAGAAATGGTTGATAGATGATAGCATTAAGTTAACACGAAATGAATTACAATCAATTATATTTATTAATGATAAGAATTTATGTTCCATAAAATATTTTTACAAAAGTTATTCAACTGGATTTTAAGTAAATATGTTTTCAAGTGTATATACTGAAGTAACAAATGTTTTGAAATTTATAAATTTGATAATTTCATATAAAACGGACATAAACGAAATTTAAAGAAAATATATCTTAAGTATTTTCAAAAAGCTAAAGTAAAATTTCAGATATATATTAAACAATTTTTAAAATATATGTATTAATATATTGTCAAATATTTACATTAAAATGTATACAAATATGTACATTTAAAACATTTTCAAATAAGTATGAAAAATATATACAAGTATGCACATTAGCTCAGCTTATTATGCAGCTCAGGTGTCATCCGCGTCACTTGACCATGGTTCGAAGTTACGCGGTCCGTTGCCAAAAGCCCTCGTGTGGCTGATCAGTGCGACGTTAATACTCACTCACTCACTTAAACTGTGGGGGGTGCCCCCTGGGGGGGAAGTGATTATCTTACGTGGAGAGCGCAAGCGTACCGAAAAGTCGGGGGAAAAAAGAGATTATTTAAAAAAAATTATTAATTTAAGGGAAGGAAGCAAAAAACAAAATACATTCTGACTACATTCTAAGACATGGTGACTATCTGAAAAGAACATACTTCTATTTAATGACGATAACACCTACTAGTAAAGAATTCGAACAAGAGAGCATTTTCTTCAGCAAAACAGTTTGTTACAAAAATAAGAAGCCGTTCCAACGATGTAACGCTGGACGAGCTGTGCTTTTAGAAACTTATTTACATAAACACAAGAAATGAAGAAATATCTTTTTTTAATTTCCTTATTTACTATTTTTATTATTTTTTTTTTAAAGAATTAAGTTTTTTTTATTTGTTTCACACATTGTAGTGTCTGGCTACTGTTGGCGGGAGATTATGGAATGTTGGCACTATTTAGTGCGTCTTAGCTGGTGTGTTACTGTTTTTTAGGGAGAAGGTGATTGACCCTCGAATGGGACGGCCAGGGAAGAGAGAGTCCCTCGTTTTAGGAGCACGAGGTGGAGAAGGACGTTGGCCTTGCAACGTAACGGACAGAGAAGGAAGGGAATTCCGTTGGTTTTGAGACTGGACTGAAATTGATACCAAGAAAAGATAGTTCTTGGGTTTTGTGTATTGCGCTTGTGTTTTTACTGTATTGAGAAAGAGGATTCTGTTCTGTTGACACGCCGTGCTGTGTCGTGAAGGATAAAAAGAAAGTAATAAAGACATTACACACATACACACAATAAAATAAATATTATACCACTTTTTAATTACATTTTTAGTTTTGTTATGCAATTTCAACTATGCTAATGTGTAAGTATGTTTAATAAATATTCCAATCCTAATCCCGGGATTGAAAATATAGCACGGAATTGCAAAAGCCCTAATTCCTCTTTTAAAAATTAGAAAGGAAAAAAGTAACATAATATTTATCCTATAACTTAAAATATACATTACTTAAAGTAGCTTATACACAATTTATTACTTATCCTGATAATTTGTGCGGTTTATAATTAAGGTCGTACTGTAGCTTTAGGGTCAAAGTACATTATTATTGCATGGGAAAGGGGGTGATTAAAATTACAATGGAAAATTAGGTCGCAAATGCTGGAAGTTTGAGAAGCACTGGCGTACACTGAAATAACAGTGTTCTATGTGATCGTGAATATAGAAAAAGGATTCATTTTGGTTAAAACAAGAGTAAAATAAAGTACGGATAACAGGATCTTCTCCATTTACATATTAGGATTTGCTTTCAAATTTAGGTTGAACTCACAATGAATAAAAAACAAACATGAATGAACAGAAATAATTATCATAACATGTCGAATTTCCTTTTATCGATTTTCCTTTTAATATTACAAAAATTCTTAAAAAAAAAATAGAAATCGAATTGGAGATACGAAGCCGTTGTGGTAGCCTAAGGGTTATGGTCATGAACTCGTGGCCATTGTGTCATGAGTTCGAGCCCTAGTGCCTGTCTAGGGAGGATGATACACGCCGGTGTGGCGTGGTAGTTTGGAGAACAGGACCTCGTCACTTCACCAGGATTGAAAATTGCGAGATGCGTTCAAAATAGCCTTTGTGTTATTCAGATATACGACGTTAATTAACAATCACCCACTGGAGACTCAAGTAAAGTCTATATTTGCTTCGAAAGATAAATTTTATAAAATAAGTGTCAAATTATAACAAATTTATATTCAATAAAAGAATATGAATTAAATTATAGGAAACCAAATATATATATATATACAGTCGCCTATCGCTAATTCAAACACCTGATAATACGAACCTCTTTCTATTTCGAAGTATATGCTCAGTCCCTAGAAAAACTCTTGATATTTCGAACGAAAACAATACGTTTGGGTACACTCAATATTTCGAAGTAAAATCTGTGGCTGGCCATAATACAGCATGCGATAATTCGAAGTGATCTTATAATATTCTTGACAATTAAAACGCTCATTATCATGTAGAGTTCTGTTGTATTGTCTCTGCTTGTCTCCCCTGTAACGTAGCTCCTTTGATGATCATTGGAGTTGACTCCGATAACTCTGACAGAAGCTAAGGTGGGCACTAAACAAACTACGCAACTTTTTCTTTCAAAATCATGTTGATGTGGGCGTTGGTCAAGCTTCATTTATACAAGAAAAAATTTATTGACGAAGTTAGGTTTTGCCATAAAAAAAAATAAAAAAAGCAACAGATTTTTTCGTGGAAAAAAAATTAATCATGTACAATATGTATTCTTTTAATAGTTTTTTTAAAAAAAATAATTCTTTTCTTTTAATACAGGAATTTTAACTTCTGTTTAATATTTATATTGTATATTATGTACTTCTTAAAAATACTTTAAAAGAAGTTTATACGTATGCACAATTGTTGTTTTATTATATAGTATCAAATTTAAACGTGTTAGAAAAAAATTCTCTTCGTGTATTTTGGGAGTTTTTTTCCTACCCTTCTTGATAATTCTAACTCTTGATAATTTGAAGTTTTTCCTTGGTCCCTTCAACTTCGAATTATCGAGAGTGGGCTGTACATATAAGGAACATTTTACATTCAGACAAAGTGTTGCACAGAAGCAAGTAAAGCATTAAAATATATTTCCCTCTGTATATACAAATAAAGCCAAAATGAATTACATATCCTTGCACATTTTTCGTTCAAGTTAAGTACCGTGTTTTTTATTTAATCATTAACGTTTACCAAAACTTTCTTGAAACTAATGAGGAGCTCAACATCGTTTCGTAATAATATATCAACGTTAAAACATGTACTTTGTTTCAAACACGTAGAACGTGTATTTGTGTATCGCGATTTCTTCAAGCATCTACACAAGAGTGTTGTTTTGGCAATCGATATATGGTGGGTTAAGTTACGGTGGTTAACTTAAATAATGCAAAAGCTCTAGGGAATTCAAGTATAAGTCGTTAGTGGTAAATTATGACTCTATTAAGATCAGTTCGCTATAAGTTATGATTCCTCATTAACTTTACAGGAAAATTTCACACGTGGATTATAATGAGTAACTTTTAGCAATTAGGAAAGAACCAACTCGAAGAATGTGTGCATATTTAATATCGTAGTATTACATAAATGACGGATTCTCTGAGTTATGTTTAAATAAAGAATAATAATAATTTAGCGCTACATATCTAAGTTAATGCATTTTATCCAAGGAACGTTGTAAAATATAATGAGATTCTGAATATATTTCAAAGTCACAATAATAAATTTATATAGTAAATGCATTATATGTTATTAGTTAACCATGTTATAGTGATTATATTTAATATTATCTTAAATGAAACCCGATATCTTCAGATTTAAGGCAAGGCAAAATATTTTATATTAATTTGCATGTAGAAGTTTTTTTTAATGTTATTCTCACTTAAAAGTATTAGGTAGTGATTTTTCATTTTAAATGTATAAGAGAATGAGAAAAAATTCCATTTGAAATTGACGTCTAAAATCTGAAAATTTTGTTTTCACCCCTCTTAAAAAATATTCTTGCTAAATTTTTTCAATAAATAAAGCACAAAGCTTCTTTCTCCCCTTCTGGATTTTATAAAAACTTTAATTTAAAATGGTTTCCAAGATTTTTAAACAGTTATCTACATGTAAAATTTTATATTTTAAGAAAAATTCAAGATTTCGAAAAGTTATTTATATTGAATGAAAACCCCAAAAAAGTATTTTAATAACCACGGTAGCCTAGTGGTCATGGTCAGGAATTCGTGGCTGGTGTGATGCAGATTCGAGACCTGGTGCTTCTGAAGACACATCGTATTGAGGCTGTTGCACGTTAAATCTAACGAGGCTCAAGTGAGTGAGTAAGTGAATATCAACGCCACACTATTCAGGTATTCGAGGATTTTTGGTGACAGATCTCGTAATTTTGAACCACGCTCAGGTGACGAGGACGACACCTGAGCTGGTACCCTCCTTTCCGAACTTCCACACCACATTGAAGGGTTGACGAGGCTTAAAATCTTTCTGGTGCTATATTGGGCAGCTTGGAGAAGGGGGAGAAGCTTAAGTGTCTTTTTCGTCTTTTGTTCCAGGTTCAAAATTATGATGTGTATCACCAATAGTCCCCTTGTTGTTCCAAACTCTAACTCAAAAACTGTTTTGAACAAGTAATATAAAAAATTTTTTCAAGTCAGTTCCTACTTCATTAGAAAAACTTATTGTTGCAGATAAATATAACTTCATCAGAAATAACGTA
Source organism: Trichonephila clavata (assembly GCA_019973975.1). Taxonomy (NCBI): domain Eukaryota; kingdom Metazoa; phylum Arthropoda; class Arachnida; order Araneae; family Nephilidae; genus Trichonephila; species Trichonephila clavata. The sequence continues at coordinate 70,092 of BMAO01036703.1, read as the reverse complement.
GAATAAACTTAAAATTTAAAATTAAAACTTGATTAATGAACTAATATTTGAAAAAACTGTATTAACATCGAGTGAAAAATGTATTTGAACTTCAGTGGTTGAATAAAATTTTTTTTATAAGCGTTTGAAAATTTGAATAAGATATATATATATATATATAAAGTTCATACACTCTCTACATATATATATATATATGTAGAGAGAGTATGAACTTTAAGTAGGAATAGAAAAATCAGGATGTTTGTTTACATATTTATGCATAGTCTTAAATAAGGATAATAATTGTTCACAACTCATTCTACTTATATATGTTACACACGCTAGAATTTACCTTTTAAAAGGTTTTCGAGATTTGCACTGTATATCTTCTGTCTTTTGAAGTAATTCATTTAATTTTAAAATTTTTTAAATTCTGCAATATATATATACACTGCTGGCCACCGTAAATGCAACACCCTGAAGGAAGTACGCAAATAACATGGAATTTACAACATGCATTAGCGGAGGTGAGATATGCAAATGATTAGAATTTCAGCGCAGACACACATCACGCCCGCCTGTGGCGCCACCTTAAATCGCTACTTAAGGCTTGGAGATTTCGACGATTTCAAGTTCGGCAATTGTATTTTTCTTGTGGTTTTTTTAAAAAAAACGATCAGTTATGTCTCTTAGAAAGCAGCGATCAGCTTTTGATCAAGTATCCGAGTTCGACAGAAGAAGGATAGTGGCCTACCGAGATTGCGGATTATCTTTCAGGGAAATCGGTAGTCGTGTTGGACGAAACCAAACAACTGTAATTCGGATATGGGACCGTTGGATGCAGGAGGGTACGACGAACCGACGTGGTCGATCGCATCCACCTCAGTGCATCACTTCACGTGAGGATAGGAAAATTGTGTGCAGGGCAGTGACGGATCGCTCAGTCACATCACGAACCATAGCACAGCATATTGAGTCTGTAACGCATCATTCAGTGACTGCGCATACCATTCGACGCCGTTTACAGCAGAGTGGTCTGTCCGCAAGACGTCCATTGCTTGGTCTACCTTTGACGCAGAACCACAGACGTCTCCACCGCCAATGGTGCGATGAAAGAAGGATGTGGGTGGCAGAATAGAATGAAGTTGTCTTTATTGACGAGTCACGCATCTGTCTGCAGCACCACGATGGTCGGATTCGAGTCTGGAAACACTGTGGAGAGAGGATGCTGAACAGCTTCGTTATGCACCGCCACACTGGTCCTGCACCGGGTATTATGATATGGACCGGTATTGGATATCACTCTCGCACTCCTCTAGTATGCAATGACGGTACTTTAAACAGCCAGCGCTACATCTCCGAGGTGTTGGAGCCAGTTGTCCTTCCTTACCTTCAGGGCTTGGTTAAAGCCATATTTCAACAGCATAATGCGTGACCACACGTTGCACGCATTGTCCAAAGGTTCTTTGTCAATCAGCAAATTGAATTGCTTTCCTGTCTGGCTCGCTCTCCGTATCTTTCACCGATAGAAAACATGTGGTCCATGGTTGCTCAACGATTGACCCAGATTACAACCCCAGCTGCCACAACAGATCAATTTTGGCAACGCGTGGAAGCTGCTTGGTCTGATGTACCCCAAGAACACATTCAAAGTCTCTTTGAATCAATGCCGAGGCATGTGGCAGCGGTGATCTCCAACAATGGCGGCTACTCTGGCTACTGATTCTGGCAGGAACCACACTTCACAGAAGTCTATAGATTTAATCATTTGATACTTGGTCAACATGTTATCTACAAAATAAGTTTGGTTGTGCTATCTCTTGTCTTTCTTGGTGTTGGATTTACGGTGGCCAGCAGTGTATATTTAAATGTCCCTAAAATCTTCAAAATTCGATTTCTTCTTTTGAGTTTTTATAAACATCGCTTTTAAAAACTACAACAATTAATCTTTTCTTCCTGTTATTTATACACGTCTCTTGAATGAAATTGATTTCCGAACAGAAGTAGAAAATGAAAGTAAATGAAAAGGATTGAAATATGTTTCGTTTAATTATCGATAAAATGATATGAAAGAAAAGAAATTTATTTGAAATAACAAATTATACGTTTTACAAAAAATAAAATAAACATATTTGTGTAAACAAAATGCCGAAAAAAGAATAATTATTAGAAAATCAGAAGAAAGCACGTTTTAAATGCTTCTTTTGAAGTTTTGAGGAATGCAATCGAAATCAAAACTTTTCCACGGATATAACGCAAGTCACGTGGTGTCCCCCCGCGCTCTCTTTTCCTATCGCTGGCTATCTCCTCACCATGGCGACGTTTCGGGGGAGGGGGAGTCACTACTTCCGTTCTCATTTTCACTGTTACGCAAAACTGGGTAAATTACCCATTCACTCCCGTCCGCAAAGAAGTTTCACTTCAAAAAAGATTAAAATAAGATATTTTAGCAGTTATTTAAAATATTTGTAGCGGTTTCAGCCTAAGCAAGTCTATGTGAGACACAATTAGCTTCTACCCCATTGGTCAGGCAGTTCAACCCCCTGAAGCCCCCATTGGCCGAGGGAATTGCAAGCAAATTCTTAAAGTTCTGATCATCTATATCTCTCAGTAAAAGCTTATGCTTACAGCATAATGAAAATAAATATATTTTAATGTATTGCTTTAAATTTAACTTATCCTTTCTTTAACTTAAACAATTAATTCTTTATAAAAATTTATTAAACTTAAAATCTAACATGGGCAAGTAACAATCAGTCGTGCACCTTTCACTATTCAAGATAGGAGATGAAAGCCCGGATGGCTATGCGCTCCGAACGAAGTATCAGTTAAAAATTTATCGTTTGCGGAATTGCTAGATAGTATATTGTAAGTTTTGCGTCTATTTTATTTTAATCATTATGGTGGCCACGATAGCCAAGTGGTCTAGTCATCGGATCATAGCTAGCGTGTCATGAGTTCGATCCCAGTACCACTGAAAACCCGCCGTGTAGGGGAGCGATACACGTTAAATCTGTCGAGAGCTCAAACTCCCTCCCGTTGGTGTGGTGTGGTAGTTAGGAGAGGGGGTGCCAGCTCAGGTGTCGTCCGCGTCACTTGACCATGTTTCAAAATTACGCGGACCGTCGCCAAAAGCCCTCGTGTAACTGAACAGTGCGACGTTAATATTCGCTCACTTTAATCATTATGGCGAAAAGAGTACTTTTTTTATTAAAATAAAAACATTTTTTCTTTAAAATTTTCTCATTTTTTTAAAAATATAGCAAAAATTTTTGTACTGAAAAATTCAGATATTATCAATGCTAGTAAATTGTAAATTTTAGCGTATTTGATTGCATTGAAGTATTTATATGAATTTTTAAATGAAATTAGGCTTATCAGTGAAATTCGCCCGGTCACATGCATGCGTATACTCTGGGAACTTGCGGGCCTGACGAAACGTTTCTTTCTCGTTTCGCCGGTCCTCAAGGGGTTACGGAAAGTACCAATGAATAACTGTAGCTATTACTAAACTTATATGTCTTTTGAAAACAACACATTATGAATTAATCTTATCCAAAAACACATTTTATTTTTAAAAAATTATAAAGCTAAGCCAAAAATGGAAGGAAAAAAAATATACAACCGGGTTTTTTTTTTACGAAAAGAAACGTAATTTGCAAATATTCAAAAGTAAATGCTGTTTTTCGACCATTAGCATCGAAACAAGATTAAAAACACGGTGACTCCTTTTAACTTGTTATTTCAACGGATTTCAATTGGATACGTTCCACATCACATAGTAGCAAAGAAAGCAGAACGTAATGCGCTTTAGCATTTTCTGAAAGAGTGCTTTCTTTGGTTGTGTCACACATGTTTTAAAAAGGAAATGGATGCCATTACGCTATACCCAATAATAATTCAGAGTCAGTCATTTGCAATTTAATTTCCATAAATATTTATTCTGTATTTTGTTGCATTGAATTTGTTACTTTGGCTGCTTGGAAGGGAATGAAGCTTTTAGATGTCGAATTTGGTTACTTCGATTTTTTTTTGCTTGAATTACATTGAAGATGACCTTATTTTTTCGCAGAAGGAAAGAGACATTTTTTTTTTCCAAATAAGTAAATAAAAAGATCATGAAAACGAGATGAGATGTTTATTTAGAGATTGAATAATAAAAAATAAAAATTTCTTGACAGCTTCTTTTGAATTTTTCCTTTCTTGGAGTGAAGAAACAAATTGTTTTAAGAGTATATAATTTTATATGAAAAAATTATATTTTATAGATTGCATATCTTTCAATATAAAATTAAAGTTCTGACTTGTTTTTCGCAGATGATACCTGTATTATTTGAATTTCATTTATAAAATATTTCTTTTTTTTTATAACCGAGATTAACACTTTTAGAAAACAAATTACTTTTATTTCATTTCAGTCATTGAAAAATTTAATAATAGCTCAGATTCTGAATTAAAAATTAGTTTTAATATGTTTAAGGAATATTCATCCTTTTTAGATCTCTATCATGGAAATAATGTATAACTACGATAATACTGAAACTAAAATTTTTATCTTTACAAAGTGGTATCATAAGTGCGCTGCTCTAAGCACGAACTGCAGGAACAACTAAAAAAGGGTTATATAAAATTTATCGAAGATTCTCAGCCACTGGACTTTACATTAATAATAAGTCAGTTCTGAATCCAATTATAGACTGAGGATTTTCTAAACTTTGAGTCACATTGAAATATTAATAATTAAAATTACACAATTAACCCTTTAAGAGGTCAATTTTTTGCTCAAAATGTTCTAATAGAAGACGAATTTTTTTTATTGTGTTTAACTAACCATAATACATAACGGAATGAGAAAGTTTTATTTTAATTTTCAATTTTAAAGTTTTCACACTATTTTTTAGTTTATAGTTGTGGAATACAAACCACCCCTCCTCTAAATGTTTGATTTTTATAAATACTCTTCGCATGCTATGAAAATTTTTTAACAAAAATCTTAAAAGAATTTCTCTTATACATATAAAAAATTTCGTGCTTGTACCTCTTTTTCAAATGGTTGAGGGTTTCGCATGTGTGTGCATATATATGCACGCATAATTTGAGATGTGTATGGCGTAATACTAAGTCTTACATTGATAGACTCAACAGAGATACTATCGGCTCGGGATGAGAAATTAGTTTTCAAGTAATTTCGAATTACGGTTTCAGACAATCCAATTTGGTGAATCTGAATCATATTATCTTAATACAGAAACTCAGATTCTGATACTAACTTTGCAGGATTCCTGTCGTTTTTTTTTCCTTTTATTTTTTAAATAAAAGTATTATTCAAAACAATCATAAAGTCAAATGATTAAAATGGTTTGCGCATGGCTGACAAAATATGTTAAAAGGTTTTCCTAAATTAGGCTTTTTCCGAGATTGGAGAATCCGTATGTTAACCGACCTCCTCATTTTAACTTTAAGTTCAAAATAGCTGTAAAATTAAAATAACAGTTAAAGAGCTATTATAAAAAAATTCAATGCTTAAAAATTATTTAAAAATATGTATGTTCCGCTTAATTAGTTTAGTTTTTGGAACTAATTTGTTATCTGGGTCTACGCGCCAAGCACGATAAAGAATCTCACCAAGCAGCGCATGTCTTTGGAATGGAATCCAAGATGGCGGCATACGGGTAAGAGATCGTCAGGAAAATAATTTCAAAGAACTTTTGAAATACAGTAAAATCTATTTCAAATGAAGATTATAGGAAAAGATTGAAGGAAACCAAGAAAAATAAAAAATGAATATCAATATAATCTAAAGAAATATTTACTAAAAGTAATATTATGCAAGATTATTATAAATAATCTTATAATATAATTGTACAGTAATTATATATAATATTATATAGTAATAATTGTTATATATTCAAATAGTATGATTTAACAAAAATTATTTTATAATAATCATGTAATATAATTTAATATTAATTACAAAAAAGAGTAACCACATCGTATTGTAATAAGAAGTTTAAATAAGAATACTCATTTAAAATAATAATTATAAATAAATAACAAAAAATAATTATGAATAAACAACATCGTAATACATAAATAACATAATAATACTTATAAATAAATAAAATAATTTTAATAACATATTTAATATTTATAAGAAATATATATAATTGAGAAAAACACAATTATTACAAATAACGAATATTATATGATTATCACATATAATAATAATTGCATTTTTATATTATATTATCAATAAAATATAATTACTAAATGTATATTAAAATTAATAATGAAAATCCAATAAAAAGTACTACAAACGTGCAATGTTCCAAAAACTGCAAGTTACTTCAACGCTTTTCATCGAACAGGAACGTTAAAAAAACATTTAAAAAAATTAAAATAAAGAGAAAATGGAATATATGTATTTATAGCAATAATTAAAAGTACAACATTCGCTCCCTTTCAAAAAAAAAAAAATATCCTAGAATACTTACTTATTAAATAGAAATATCCGTATTCGAAAATAGCACAAAATAATACAGAAGACTGTTCTATTTTGCAAGATAGAGAAAATGCAATTAAAATGGTTCAATTTTGTTAAAGAAATCGAATTAAAATAGTTTGAAATTCATAGGGTTACCACGAGAAAAAGCCTGTAAAAATTATTTCTAATGTACGTTGTCCCCATGGCAACCACATTGCCAGATGTTAAAAATATCAAGGTAACCATATTGTAATGTTATCGCCCATCTTGGCGAACCTAAGCAATAACTTATATCAAACTAGCACCGAATTTTTATAAAGCATGTTTGATGAATTTCCACTCTATTTTTAAACTTTTACAAATCGGAAAATTATAGTTTAATGAAAAGTTAAACTAGAAACAATGTTTAAGACCTGTGAATTCAGATGTCTAAAAATCTACAATTCTGGAAGTTTTCCAGAGCTTGGAGATTACTTGAGCTTTACATGTTTAAAGCATTAAAATAAATGATAAGATTATTGCTTGTAATTACATTATGCCTGTTGCAGCTGCACTTGATATATAGTCAATTATTGAAAGACAAATAAATTATTATAGATGATAAAATTCCTGAAATAAAAACATCTCATTCTATACTTTTATGCAGTAGACCTAAATTCGAAAGAAATCCTTCTTATTTTAAAGACATTAACCAAGTATATCTCTATTCTTCAGCTTTCAATCTTGACTTCTTACAGATCCTCTCACATTGATTCCAAAGAAAAATATTTATAGATACATTTATCCAATAAATTTTTCCTTCAAAAAGAGCCTTCAGTTTCCCATAAGAAAGCAGAACTGAGTCAGAAAATAAAATGGAAGAAATCTAAAAGGAAACAATGTTTCCTAAATATCGACATATTGCAATAAAACCAAAATAAAAGGAAAAGAATGTCCTTGATGAAATCGGCAAAATGATTTGAAAAGGAAAGAGTGACATTGCTTTTATAAAAAAAATCACAATAAATTCTAAAACGGAAAAATTATAGAGAAAAAAAAAAGATGAAAGAAATAAATGAAATGATTGCTTAGTTGTTTTTATAAAGTTCCTTGGTAGGAATTCCTAAATATGTATGAACAAGACCATAGGTTCCCAACCATTTTTCAACTTTTCAAGAGAATGTTTCAGTACCGCCCTCTTTTCTAGTGAACATATCGATACCGCCCCCTCGCACTCTAGAAAATTAAGAGTGTATATAATACACGGTGAAAACACAAGCGTTAAATTTTAAAAAATATTCTATTTCTAATAGAATACATTTTTTAATTTCATTTTTTTCTAAAGCACCAATTTTTTTGCTTGCGAATCTGAGATTGCTATTGCCACAAATATATTTAAATGTGTAATATTATATATTTTTGTCATAGATAGGATATTGTTGGAATTGTGAAATGCGCTACTGAATTTCTAATTCATTTAAAAGTTTTAGCTTACCTGTTATAAAGACACGCAAGGGTTTTGATGATTCGAAGTAATTCATAATAAACTATTACTTTCAAAATAAACATAAATTGATAGTTTCAGCCAACAAAGAATCACGTTAATTCCTGATTAACATATTTAATTGTGTTTCCTGGATAATATACGTAATGAAATGCAGTGCACGAAACATTTTTCTTACTGGTCACAAAGACAACAAGTGCACTACAGAAATTAAAATACACTATATCATTCAATTTAATGTAGGTCTGAATGCAGTGTAATTTTCAAGTTTTTCATCCACTTCCTAACTACCGAAATATGTGAATTTTCGTACATCGATATAGAAATGATTTAAATACATACAATCTCAGTGTACAATCATACAATATCAGGTAAACAGTATTAAAGTTTACGTTTGCTAATACACTGCAGGCGACCGTAAATCAACACCAAGAAAGACAAGAGATAGCACAACAAGATTTATTTTGTAGATAGCATGTTGACCAAGTATCAAATGATTAAATTTATAGACTTCTGTGAAGTATGGTTCCTACGAGAATCAGTAGCCAGAGTAGCCGCCATTGTTGGAGATCACCGCTGCCACACGCCTCGGCGTTGATTCAAAGAGACGTTGGATGTGTTCTTGAGGTACAGCGACCAAGCAGCTTCCACACGTTGCCAAAGTTGATCTGGTGTGGTAGTTGGGGTTGTAATCTGGTTGAGCAAACATGGACCACATGCTTTCTATCGGCGAAAGATCCGGAGAGCGAGCCAGCCAGGGAAGCAATTCAATCTGGTGATTGACGAGGAACCTTTGGATAACGCGTGCCACGTGTGGTCGCGCATTATACTGTTGAAATATGACTGTGGCCAAGCCCTGAAGGTAAGGAAGGATAACTGGCTCCAACACCTCGGAGATGCAGCGCTGGCTGTTTAAAGTACCAGCAATGCGTACTAGAAGAGTACGAGAGTGACATCCAATACCGCCCCAAATCACAATACCCGGTGCATAACGCAGCTGTTCAGCATCCTCTCTCCACGGTGTCTCCAGACTCGAATCCGACCATCGTGGTGTTGCAGACTGATGCGTGACTCTTCAATAAAGACAACTTCATTCTCTTCTGCCGCCCACATCCTTCTTTCATTGCACCATTGGAGGCGAAGACGTCTCTGGTTCTGCGTCAAGGGTAGACCAAGCAATGGACGTCTTACGGACAGACCACTCTGCTGTAAACGGCGTCTAATGGTAGCGCAGACATGAATGATGCGTTACAGACTCAATGTGCTGTGCTATGGTTCGTGATGTGACTGAGCGATCCGTCACTGCCATGCACACAATTTTCCTATCCTTACGTGAAGTGGTGCTCTGAGGTGGATGCGATCGACCCCGTCGGTACGTCATACCCTCCTGCATCCAACGTTCACATATCCGTATTACAGTTGTTTGGTTTCGTCCAACACGACTACCGATTTCCCTGAAAGATAATCCACAATCCTTCCTCTGTCGAACTCGGATACTTGATCAAAAGCTGATCGCTGTTTTCTACGAGACACAACTGATCATTTTTTGAAAAAACCACAAGAAAAACACAATTGCCGAACTTGAAATCGTCGAAATCTCCAAGCCTTAAATAACGCTTTGAGGTGGCGCCACTGGCGTGCATGATGTGTGTCTGCGCTGAAATTCTAATCATTTGCATATCTCACCTCCGCTAATGCATGTTGTAAATTTCATGTTTGCGCGCTTCCTTCAGGGTGTTGAATTTACAGTGGCCAGCAGTGTACATAAAGCAGCGTGTTTTTTTAGTCTTTTTTAGACTATATTTGGATAATCTTCCCAAGCCCCTCCGTGCCATCTCAAAGCCTCCTAATTTTCTCTGGGTCTTTTACTGACTCCCTGAAAGTCTTAAACTCTCCCAAGGGGGCATTATCACCCACGTTGAGAACCTATGAACTAGACCCATAATGTATTATTGGCAACCCATATTGGCAACTTCAAATGAATGAAGAAAAATAATATACTCCTAATTTTGTAGAGAACAGTGCTGGACTCCAAGGGAATTTGTAATTTAATATATGTATGAAAAAAGTGAGAGGAAAAGAAAAAAATAAAGATAAATATTCTAATTTATTTTTGAAGATTAAAATTATTAAGTAGGTCATATTGTCTCATGCTTGAACCCCCCGAAAGTTTTTTCAATTCATGATATGTGACATATTTTTATACAGAGGAATAATAAAATTGATAAAGATAAATGCCACTTTATCTTTAATTCAATTTAGGTGAATTAATTTCCTATTCAGCTGAAATAATTCAAAATGATAGCAAAAGCTTTATAAATAAAATAATTTTTTTTTTTGTTCTTTCACTTTTTAAGTAAAAGGAAACTCTTAATACCAAAAATTCCATTTTCATTTCTCGAGGAGTAAGAAGAAAACAACTTTTAAAATTAATTATTTTCGATATTTTCTATCATTTGAAATTCAATTGCATTTTTTTTGCAAATTAATTAATTGTACGTTAATAATTCGGTCACTTTTATTTTAGTCTGTGTTAACACATACTTAAATAATAGAAATTTTGGATTAGCGTGTAACGGTCGAGTCGACAGTTCAAATCTTGGTTCTACTCTATTTTTGGGGAAAATCACCCATGATATGTATGGAGGGATTGAGGACTTTGAGCCACGACTGGTAACTGATAATACAGTCGACTCTAGTTAATTCAAACCTTCGATAATACGAACCTCTCGCTAATTCAAAGTATATGCTCAGCCCCTTGAAAAAATCTTGATATTTCGAACTGAAACAATACGTTTTGGAACACTCAATATATCGAAGTAAAATCTGTGATTGGCCAGAAAATTCGAAGTTAACTCTCGACCATTCGAATACTCATTATAATATAGAGTACTGTAGCAAACAGGTTGGAACTTACATGCTTTGTGTTGCATTGTATCACCTCTTTGATGACCACCTGCCTTCCATCCCTTCTTTGTGTTTCCCGGTTCCTCAGGCGAAAAGACACTTTTACCGCTTTCCTTCAGCTTTACTTTCGTTTAACAAGTGGCCCTGCTACACATGCGTTCAGAAAGGATGACCTGCTATTGTGAAGAAGAGATGCGAAGGATTGTGTATTTTGCGTCTGAGTAACATGACGATTTAGTACTCATATGCATGACTTATAGCATGTGACAACAAATAGGGACCGGACTGGACCCTGTCTTGAAGAACTATCGGTGTTGGTGACAGTGTCTGAGGGAACCGGGTGCGAAACGATTTTATTTCCAATGAAGAATGGAAGATATTTGGATGGGGTGTGAAAAAGTCATATTCGAGAGTTAAACAAGAATTCTCTTGATAATCAAACTCTTGATATTTCGAAGTTTTTTCACTAGTCTCTCCGAATTATCGAGAGTCGATTGTACATGCAATTGCTGTGGATTATACGGTTAAAAAAGAGGCTATAGCAAAAATAAAAGTATAATGAAAACGGATACAAGCGTTTATGTGCAAAGAAAATCTGACATTTTATATGCACTCTTAAAATTGTGCATTGTAATCCCTTTTTCATTCTACCTGTGCTAAACAATTCATATTTTTAACAATATTTATTACATCCATTATTTTATATTTTCATGACAAAATGGATCTATTGATTGGGTTAAATATTTGAGAAAGGCAAAGGAAAAAATGTTATATCGTCTAATTATTGAGATACACATTAAATACTGGCACTCCATTTACCAACAAAACTAAACAATTTTTAAGCAGAATTTTTTGAAATGTAATACTTAGGCTCATTTTATTATACGTAATCAGTTGCGTAAAGAAATATATTTTTTCTTGTGCAATTACTTTGAAAAAATAATCAAATTACTTAATCCTAAAACTGTTAAATCATTAATTATGATTGAGACGAGCTTTTAAAATTGAGTTCAGGATATTTTCGAATTTTAATTGTGTAGAAATGTATGCTCATTTTTCAAAGATATTCTTTTATTTCTAAGCTAAACCTTGCAATGACAATTAAAATACCCTTTTCATAATACGCGTTCATTTTAAGAAAATGCCACAGGTCAAAATTTGGAAAACCTTTGGCATCGCACTAAATATTCGGTTTCCGAACAAAATTAAGTATCGTTCGTTGATTTAATTAAGAACTTCGTGATGTGTTCCATTCTCTCTTTTCTGATAATTTATCGGCGTCAGAGCGTTTTCATTCAGCTTGTTACCGGAAAACACATGGAGACGCGAGTTAACGTTCAGATGAGGGACTTAATTGGTTCACTGTTCAGTTTGCAGCCGAAGAGAAATTTGTTGCGGAGAAAGTGGATTGTGTTATTTAGCCTCGCTCTCCTATATCTGAATCTGATTAATGTTTCAGGCAGGAAGAATTTGGCATCACATTTTGCAAAAGAGCTCGGCAAACGAATATATTAAATAGAATAATTTATTAAATCAGTGGAGGTGTTGTGTTTGATAAATAATATATAACCTGATAGAAAACAGTTCAATAAACCCTAAAAGTAAAGCAAGGTAGTTATTAATTGTTATTCCCTTTTAAGGTGAATACATCTATGGTTTAGGACAATTTCAAATATATTAAGTTTTTAATTGCGAGAAAGTGTTTTTTCTTGTTCAACTGAATTGAATTTGTTCTCTTATTTGAATTTGACGAAACAATTTTTGGGGGAGTATCCGTCAAATATACACTGCTGGCCACCGTAAATGCAACACCCTGAAGGAAGCACGCAAATAACATGAAATTTACAACATGCATTAGTGGCGGTGAGATATGCAAATGATTAGAATTTCAGCGCAAACACACATCACTCACGCCTGTGGCGCCACCTCAAAGCGCTATTTAAGGCTTGGAGATTTCGACGATTTCAAGTACGGCAATTGTGTTTTTCTTGTGGTTTTTCCAAAAAACGATCAGTTATGTCTCGTAGAAAACAGCGATCAGCTTTTGATCAAGTATCGGAGTTCGACAGAGGAAGGATAGTGGCCACCGAGATATCTACTTTCGTATCTTTCAGGGAAATCGGTAGTCGTGTTGGACGAAACCAAACAACTGTAATTCAGATATGTGACCGTTGGATGCAGGAGGGTACGACGGACCGACGTGGTGGGTTGCATCCACTTCAGTGCACCATTTCACGTGAGGACAGGCAAATTGTGCGCATGGCAGTGACGGATGACTCAGTCACATCACGAACCATAACACAGCCCATTGAGTCTGTAACGCATCATTCAGTGTCTGCGCGTACCATTCGACGCCGTTTACAGCAGAGTGGTCTGTCCGCAAGATGTCTATTGCTTGGTCTACCTTTGACGCAGAGCCACAGACGTCTCCGCTACCAATGGTGCGATGAAAGAAGGATATGGGTGGCAGAATGGAATGAAGTTGTCTTTACTGACGAGTCACGCATCTGTCTGCAACACCAGGATGGTCGGATTCGATTCTGGAAACACTGTGGAGAGAGGATGCTAAACAGCTGCGTTATGCTCCGCCACACTGGTCCTGCACCGGGTATTATGATATGAACCGGTATTGGATATCAGTCTCGCACTCTTCTAGTACGCATTGCTGATACTTTAAATAGCCAGAGCTACATCTCCGAGGTGTTGGAGCCAGTTGTTCTTCCTTACCTTCAAGGCTTGTCCACAGCCATATTTCAACAGCATAATGCGCGACCACACGTGGCACGCATTGTCCAAAAGTTCTTCGCCAATCACCAGATTGAATATTTCCCTGGCCGGCTCGCTCTCCGGATCTTTCACCGACGGAAAACATGTGGTCCATGGTTGTTCAACGATTGACCCAGATTACACCCCCAGCTGCCACACTAGATCAACTTTGGCAACGTGTGGCAGCTGCTTGTTCTGCTGTACCCCAAGAACACATCCAAAGCCTCTTTGAATCAATGTCGAGGCGTATGGTAGCGGTGATCTCCAACAATGGCGGCTACTCTGGCAACTGATTTTGGCAGGAACCACACTTCACAGAAGTCTATAAATTTAATCATTTGATACTTGGTCAACATGTTATCTACAAAATAAATTTTGTTGTGCTATCTCTTGTCTTTCTTGGTGTTGCATTTACGGTGGCCAGCAGTGTACAATAGGAAAAATCATAAATATTATAATGCATTGGAAAACTATTTTCTTACGGTCATTGTAGATAAAAACCTTTTCGTATTCGAAATATTTCATTCAATGTGTCTATATATCATGATTTTAAATTTATTGAGTGAAAACAGAACTTTAAGGAAGAGAAACTCAAAAACGCTTGTATATTAAAGTTTTATCATTTGATGAAGCCTTATGAAGTTTAAATTTGAACAATATGCAATTTAAAAAAATATTGTAGTCAGAGTAATATATTCTGTAATATAATAAAACTTTAAGGGATATACAAAAATATATGTGTGTATATAGGGAAGTTATTTAAGTAACCTAATATTTACTTAAAATTATAATCTTAGTTATTCTTATCTAAATTATAATTACAAATACCTTACTACGTAATACAAATTTCATTTCATTTCCCATTTAAGGATTAAAACCTATATTCTGACCGATCTATTCGTGATTCCTCGTAAAAATAACTATACCTAGAATATTTTGATAGATTTATTTACGATTTCTCGTACAACATTATCTTAATAGCTTCAACGGGGCTTACTGAGCGGTTGAAACTTCTCCTGAAACACATACGTATTTTCTAAAAATACTTAAAATTTCCCTTCACTTAAACATGTGATTATATTTTTCTATTACATTTCTTCCAGCTTTTCCATATTTTGACCGAAGAAAGAGATAATTTCGCACTTGAGAAAAGAAGATGTTTAATTCTATTATAGGATCTTGAAATTTTCTAAGTAAACGATGTTATGATTTATATACAGAATTTTTTTTAATGACCATTACGAAATATAAGTTGATCAAATGAATGCATCTTAACATTGTATTTATATCAGTGGCGCACACAAGGAGGGGGGGGGCAAGGCCCTTGATCTTTTTCGATTGATTATAATCCTATGTATATAATACGTAAAATGTAATTAAGTATTTGTTATTAATAATTAATTTTGTTAATTAATGCTAATTATTTATTCTCAATAAATAATTTATTATTATTTTTTGTTCCCGAAAATTGAGAAAATCAAAAGAATATGTTGGGTGGGGGGCATTGGTGCATGATGTTTACGTTAGTTTTGGTGCATGATACAAGAAAGATGGACTTTCATAACCCTTCTGAAAAATTCCTTTGTGCGCCTTTGATTCATATATATACAAACATTCATAGGTGCATACATACTTACATACATATACGTATGTAGAATAATTATCAAATAGTTCGGAAAAAATATGAATTGTTTATTTGGATTACATGGGGAAATTTTAATAAAAGGCTCTATAAAATATATCCCAATGTGTTTCCTTACAAATGAAATTCTCATAAACTATCACTCAAATAGAATTTTATGTGACATTTTTTTAAAAAAATTATAAGAGGTAATTTTGTTATTAATTATTTGCGAAAATGGAAATCAAATATATCTTTTATTAAATTTATATCAAATGGTCCTTTTTTGGTTCTAAATACTAGGCTAATAATCAATTGATAAATTGCACAGGATCCGAACTCGAAAATTATCTGTAGATTAAAAATTGCTTCTACAATATATTCTAAATTCTATGGAGAAAAATATCTTTTTCTAGACTGTCAATTTCTATTTGAATCACTTTATTTTTCTTGTATCAAATGCATTCTATTTTTTTGTCTCCTTACCTACTGTAATGATAAAGGAGTCTTATATTTCGTACGTTAAATAAAAAAATTCGAAACGTTTCTTAAACTTTTCTAAATTCTAAGATCATTGTATAATCTTAAAATCTATGAGTTTCAGTGTCACATGAATTTACATAAATAGGCTATTTTCCTGTCTGAAAATGAGTTTCGTGTTAGAATCAAGTTCTTTGGCATTACGTGAAGACATCTTTTATATCATCATTAATAATGCATATAAAGCTAACTATAGTCTTTTAAAGACATAATAAAATAAAAATGTCAAGTTTAAATACAATTCCAGAAGTCCAAAACTTCAGCTCAAGCAAAAATCCCGCTTAAAATTTTCTCTCTGTTTCTTTTTAAATTCTGTGATGCGTAACGAAAATGAAAAAAAAAAAAAACATCTTTAACTCGTGTATTGTGGGAATTCGGTACAGAATTCATAAATATGGAATATGCATTGACAAAATTTTCCGACAGTCGTATTTAAATAAAATAATAAATAACGAATGCTTTGAAGTTAAATTAAAGAAATGTCAAATATAGCACATTTGCAATGAATCAATTCCCAATAAAAAATTAAATGAACGTTCTTTCAAAAAAAATAATGAATATATATGATGATTTTTTCATGGAATTTCTTAAGGCTGTTTCCAGTTAATGTTAAAGAATATTACCCGTATTGGGAGTATATTTTTTCAGATATAAAAGTACTCCAAGATTAGTTTTATATTCTGGTTTCGCTATCTTGTAAAGAATCACTAATTTTACCATATTACTCATTTTTGTCCTAATTGAAACATGGTATCTTTTATAAAATGTGTTTCTTGTTTTTCTCCTATGCCGTAATGCTAAATGAGCTATCCTTTTACATGTTAAAAGGAAAAAATTAATCATTTATGGAATATTTTCCAATTTTTAAAACACTATACTATAAATAAATATATGAGTTAAAATGTTACAAATTTTCATGAAAATAGAGGTATTTTTCTGTCCGAAAAATGTGTTCCGCGTTTAGCTTAAGCTCTCGTATATTTGACGAAAACAGTCTTAAGAAATGTTCTGAAAATAACAGTTCAAAATGAATTAAGAGATTATTACTATTGGAATCACTTCTCAGCATTTTGTTTTATTTTTACCGTTCTTAAAAAACACTTTATTATAAGACATTTCTAACCGTTGGAGCCGTATACTCTAGAACGGAGTAGTTGTTGTCGAATCGTTGATTCCAATTCTGTTTCTGTGCACATCATCATGAAAAATAATGATTGCTGAACATTACATTTAGATTTAATATTCTCTGATGGCATGACTTGTGGTATGGAAATTGAGAGGAGAAAAATGTAACGGTAAATGTTTTTTGTCTTTGCGTTTCTGGCAGATATTACGTATGAGTTCGTCGTCAATAACACTCATATTGCAAGGGTGTCTGGCACATGAATTTTCAAAAGAATATAGATTTTCTCTTTATTATATTTTCCTAAAGTTCAAATATTTCTGTTTAAAATGAAATATTATATATGAAAATATGGTAATTTAGAAGTATTTTCATTAATTTTTTTAAAGGAAGCCAATCCTTGATGTTCAGTTTCAAATGAGCTGCGTTAAAGAGTTCCTGTCTTACACCATGCATAAATTTTCGATAACAGCGTGATTTATTTTGTTTAAAAATAGTAAAATCTTTTTTTTTTAAACTTAAACGAAATGTTTTTCTTTTGGGTACGAATCAACACAATCACTTTTTTTTGTTTGGTTCGTTGTTAAATGTGACTATTTTGTTTAAACTTGACAGTGAATGCTAATTTATTTAACCAGATTTTTTCCAATTCAATCTACGTTCTACATTGAATTATTTATTATTATTTTATTAACTACAAAAGTTATGGGGAGATCTGAATAAATATTTTAAAAACTTACTCTCTGGGTATACATTTATAGTGCAAGTTTCAAAAGGCAGAAGTTGAAGGCAAAGAAAACCCTTATAATCATTAATCACTTAGTGCCACATACCATAAAAATGAAATGAAGCCGTTTTTTAAAGATCTTGCTGATAATATTAAAAGACGTATCTACATAGAAAGATTCAGAACCTCAATGAGTCAGTAAATAACATCATATGGTCAGTATCCAAAATCTACATTTGTAGAATTAACAACTATAAAATTTAGGGTAAATATGGCTATTGCACTATTTAAACTGGGCCATGTAGCAAAATTAATAATCTTAAAACATTGTGGCATTGAATGCTTCAAAAGGCTAGATGCAAGTAGGATTCGTGTCGCTCAGCAAAAGCATCTTGAGGTCCAAAAAATGGGCTAGATTTTTTAAAATAATGAAAAAAAGTTAGAATAGTCTTTTGTAGAAGCAGAGGGTAAAGAAAATGCTTCATATGCTTCTGGAAAGTATTTAAAAAAGTAAATCCTCAAAAATAACAAATTTTTACTTTACTGCCTGTTTTCTCAAAATGTAATATTTTTTTAACTTCATGTACCTTTTTTTCTCGAAATCTAATTAATGTATAGTCCTAAAAATTTAAGTGAGCAATATACATTATACATTTTAATGGAGGGAATAAGCTATATTTAATAAGCCACTTTTAGATAAGGTCTTTTAAAACTACGTTTTAGTGGGAAAAATTAGTTATTATTAAATTTTTTTTTCAAAAAGGCAAAACCCTGCATTAAAGCGTTATTAGTAGTACACACAGCCTACTGTCATAGTTTATTCATGAGAAGTAAGTAATTTCTGAGAAAAAGGTACATAATCTTACGTAATTTAATATGGGCTCTTATGGGCTTGCCAGACCCCCTTAGGTAGAGTTGTGACGGATCTATACGCGTCCTTCAACTAACCTTATGGGGAAATCTTTGGGCTATGAAAAACAACAACCTTCTCTTAAGAAGAAACCTGATATGCAAATTAAGTTTATTATATATAGTTCAGGTTCGCTTGCTAGAAAAAAGTTAGTTAAAGCGTGACAAAGTGAGATATAAGTAGAAGATATATACGGAAGAGAGTTAGTAAGTCAGTGTGAGAGAAAGATAGGAAGTTAGAATTATAAATTGAAGGATTACGCATTAAAAGATAAGAAGACTGCAGGTATTAGTCACATTTACAGTACGTTTTGATATTTAAATTATTAAGAGGTCTAAGCGGAATTAATTACGTATCTACCGTCTAAAGTAACATTAAGGTAGAAGATTGATAATTCAAAGTGGATCAATTATTATAAGTATTCTCCAAAAACGCAACTCTCGTCTCCTTTTCTCTGCTAGCTAATCGTAAACATCTTATTTATTCTGATTCATTGAATTGTTTTTGAGTTAATTAAAGTGCTGGATAAATAATTGGAAATTATCATGTCGAATCATTCTGCACTTACTTCCTCCTACACCTTTAGCCGGGGCACAGGGTAAACGGGAATGGGTGTTACAGAGTTCCCAGCCATTTTTGTTTTTCCTTCCAGATTATTTCTCAAAATAATTGCTTAAGGACATAAAACTGAAACACTACTTATTTAAAAAATTCTGTTACATACTTTGGCTTCTATCTCTTCTCTGAATAACTACCTCCTTCATTTGAACATTTGTCATATCTATTCACGAGCTTCAAAATTCCCATGTTACACCTTCTACCATCAGTGTATTAAGCCAAATAGTCTCACTGCATTTTCTAACTCTTCATCACTTCCTAAACGCTTACCACTCAGAAATCTTTTCAGCACAGGGTAAAGATAATAATCGCTAGGAGCAAGTTCTCAACTATAGGGTGGAGGATCAAAAATTTCCAATTGGAACTCATCTAGAACTTCTTAGGTTCCAGTAGCAATGTGAGAGTGAGCATTGCCGTTGTGATGTGCCCACTTTCCTTTCCCTAATTGCTGGGGGAAAAAGTGGCCTAAATGGGTGGTCAAGAATTCTGACCTCTGTTCCCACGACCATTCCTTAGAATCCGGGAGTGGACATATTCCCCAGCCTGTGTGGAATTTCTGTTTCTCACGCATCCTTGGCGACGGCGTGTCTGGAGGGGGACACCCGACATTATGCGTCGGAAATTTTCCCACGTTTGAGGAGCCGACGGACAAGGGACAAAGGAAAGCCGAAAAGAGGAACCAGGAGCAACCTGGGCTTTAAAAGGCACGGAGTGAGAATTTGGGGGAGAGAACCGTTCAGAGGCCTCTTTAGCCATATACAGCGAGAAACTGTCGTAGTCTATCACTACCTCTAAGATTATTAACTCTTCTTGTATTATCTAAATCTGAATGTGTTGATTAAATTACTACTTATTAATAAATCAATTTATTATTGACCTCTAATGAAGATTACACAAATAAATTCAAATTTAAGAACAATAAAACACAGTGAGTATGAGAAAACTCGATTATGAACGACGGAATCCTAACTGAATCCACGGAGACGACGCGTACAATTAAGCTACACATTTATATTTAATTGAGAAAACAAACTGACCTGATACTTTTTAAGGCAGGTTCTTCTAATTACTTCTTCTATATCTGGATTGCTTTAATGAGCAGCTTCAATCTCAGCTATCTCTCAGTTCCGTCTCGAACGATTTTATGTATACTTTTCAATAGCTTTTTCCGAGACTATATTTCCACTAGAAAACTACTGTCTCCATTCTTTTCTCTTCATTTCATTTCCCCTTTTATATCTTTCGAACTCGCTAACCGAAAATATCTCATTTGCATAGTCACACATTTGGCTCTCGTGGAGATTGGTTGAAATAAATAAAATATTTAAGAATACAGAGAAGTTAGTGAAACGCGTAAGCACCGTCACAAACGTACCGCATTTGCACCCACGACTAGGTCGATCGGAAGCCGAAGGACTTTGGCCCCTGTTACCGATACAGAGAGAGAGAGAACCGTTCAGAGGCCTCTCTAGCGATACACAGCGAGAAACCCACTACGTTACACCCACGATTAAAGTCAAACTGCGAAGCCGAAGGACTGTGGCCTTTATTACCGATAAAAAGGTGTCAACTTAAGAGATTCTCATCATAAAGTGGATGTTTGAGATGAACTGTTCGTTACTGTAAAAGAGACTAACTGTGATCCCAATATGGGAACAATTGTAAAAGTATTCCAGTTAATTTTCTCTGTAATCAAATTGCCTTGATAAGCTGATTCAAGTAATTACACCGTGAAGAAGCCCAGTAACTCCGAAGAGCATTCCCCATCTCCTGTTTTGAATGGCCCCTGTAGTGTTCTTCGATTCTCAAAATAAAATGAATGGCATTGAAACCCGAGTTTAATGCATTGGTGGCAGAGGAGACATGCATTAAGCTCGGAACATGTGTGGTGGCGGGTCCTACCTGGGACACCGCTCACTCTGCCCGGCGCGTCTCTAAGTGTAGGAGGAAACATAGCATCACCAATAAACGCCATAATAACAAATATATTTATTCAAATCTGGCAAACACTTAAACTATCACAAGTTTAACTATAAGAAGAAACCTAGGAGTGATTCCTAAAACGTCGATTAATCCTAATACTCAATTCTAAGTAAAACCGACTACCAGAAATGGACAAGGAGAACGATCACTAACTAACCTCAGGCCGGTACTGAATCTACTATCTAAAATCTTCAATCTAATAATTTACTCTTATAAAATACACCTTCTAAACGCGCGCTAAGTTCGTGAAGTAATTCTCCAATATTCAACTTACTTGACAGATTCGCGGTTCCTTCTCCTTTTACATCCACAAAACCTATATATAGACTTTATATAGTCGAACTAATTAACATATATCTATCTCGTGTTTTTCCTGAAAGGCTGTGAATTAGTATAAGTGCTAGCCCCAAAGTTTCCCAAGAGGATAAGGTCGAAAATCTCGCAAATGTCACACATGTAAATTCTGAGCCTCGGGAACAAATAAGACAGGTGCTGAAATGTGGGAACTGATTAAATAGTTAAGTGAAAACGTTTTCAACAGAATTTTAAGCAAACATTATTGTTCTGTTTTTCAATATAAATATTGTGTTTTACATTTTATATGACTTAAAAGTTTTTATTTTCTGGACAATTCTTGTAAAATATTACATTTTTTTTCTGTGATCAGCTAGTTTGTTTTTCTTTATAAGTCTGCTTTCAATACATTTTATGTCACTAAGAAATATTTGCGAATCCGTGGATCCAATTTTATATAATTAAGAAAAAACACAGCTTTTAAAATTTCTACAATATTTATGTTTCTTTTCTTCTTTTGTAAAGTAACTTCAACATTACAGAAAAAGTATTCACTGTAGTATCGGCCTGTCCCTTCCATATGGTGATTTCGCAAAGAAAATACATTTCAGTAGCATCTATGGTGACCTATGGACTAGACTCGCTAAGCTAAGTGATCATCTTTCTGTAACTAATTTTATTTCTACTTGTTGTGTTATTATGCAAACGAATATTTATTAATTCCAAGTACATCCTTATGCACGCATGCATGAATCGTTTGTATAGTTATTATTATTTTTTCATCCTTAAGAATTAATATATATTTTCATTTTGAGCATATATTTAATCAATCTTAAGGAGATGCAATGTTAAAGATTATTTTACAATTGAAGAGGAATCTGTTGTGTGTAATTTCTAAAATTTCATTTAGCAGGATTAACGAACACCTTCAAGTACCTTCAAGTTAAGATTCACTAGGTATTGTCTCTACGCATGTATATAATGCTGATTTCACATTCTTAAGAAGTCCAAGGTTTATTATATTCAGAGGGTCAAATATACCTTCTAGAAGAGCCAACTCATGGTTAAAACCCGTTCTTTTAAAATATCATAAAAATGGATTTTTTCCCCATCAAAAAGAAAATTACGTTTACTCTTTATTCTAACAAGTGTTTCAATACTTACTTTGGAAGATCACTGAATTTCTAAGAAAAGAAAGTTTAAAACCTTTTAAGAATTCCCAACGATTCAATTCTTTATTTTCAATTTCAATAATTCTGAAGGCTGTTGACAAATCTTCTTTCAGCGTTTTGGAGATAGCTCTTCACACCAGGGTCACTTTTTGCCTGTATGAAAAGCAATGTATTTTTCACTTAATATCCGACTATCCTTAAACTGTGAATTTTGCAAAAAATTGACAATTTGTTTTAGATTTTATTGAAAAAACCATCGTATTAGCTTTATAAAAATACCATGTGTATTATTTTCCGTTCACTAGAACAAAAACTGCTAGTGTTTTAGTAAAAGAACATGCCATTACTATAAGCAAGATGCCTTACTTTAAAACGGGTTTTACTCGAAATGTGTTTTTTTGTTTGTTTTTGAAAACGCTCAAACAGGGACAGCGATTGCTCAAAAAGTTTTGAAAATAATTAACTGAAATTTTTTGTGTATGTTCTGCATAATAGAAGTATTGTAACCTTCAAATTTATCAATCGCTGTTTTATTACAAAATTTACAGTCCCTTATGTTAATATAACTACTGTTATTTAAGCAATTTCATATAATAACTAAGATAAAGTGCTCTAGTTTTTGTAAAAATTAAAATATATCTCTTACCCTAAAGATCATTTCAAAAATGAATAACATAGCAACACATCAGAATTGAAAATTTGTTCATTAAATTTTGGTACAGAATGGCCCTTGTTTATGTTATTTTTTGTAAATTTTTACCCATTTTTTTCCCACACATTTTAGTAATAATAATATTCTTTTTATCTTCTTAATTTCAGCATTTTTTTTCTTAAAGTGTACTAAAATCTAAGCCCTCAAAAAATCTCTGTATTTCCGTTTTTTTAAAAAATTGTCGTGCAAGTAGTCGGATATCTTAAGTAGTAAAATTAAATGGTATACCATGCTCCTCGAAAAAGATCCTCATGATGTTTCAGAATAGATTATGTCGCAAAGAAAATAATAGCGAGTCCATGGGTTCTTTTTCATGTAATCGAAAACAAATCTTCTTTGAAAAATTTCAGTAAAGGGAAAATGTTCTCTTTCTAAAAGTTGAGACTAATTTTATAACAAAAATTATTTTTTTGTCTTTTAAAATATTAACACACAGTTTATGTAATTTCGGAAAAGAATGCTCATGTTATAAATTCTTACTTTAATAGCATTAGCATGTACATAACGAACAAAAACAATATGCTGATTATTCTGAGATATGTTCTTATCTTCATCCAGCTGCATAATGCAGAAAAATGAAAAATATTAATTTGCCGACTATCTATTTCAAAATATTACATGGGATAACAAGTAGTATTGAATATTTTGCATCATTTTTAATTAAGGAACTGATTTCAGCATTTTTCTCTGTGCATGTGTTCCAATCTATAAACTAGTTAAACTATTTACTGAGCCCACGGATTTATTAAATCTTCTCTACAGTACGAGGTCTCTTTTTTTTCTTTAAATAAATGCAAAAAAATACTCACAGACTTCTGCTCGCAAATGTAGAAGATACTTCGGTGCACAAATGTAAATCCAAAGTTTGGAATATTGTTCCTTTTTTTTTATCTATTTCGATCTCAGTATATTCATACTACACACATACTCGTTTTTATGTGCATTCGGGTAATTTTTCAATTTGTTACCTTCAACCATGAATTTGTGAGTTTTAAAACACACTCACGCATAAGCAAACTGCCGTTTCTATGTCCCATCTCTTTTAATTAATGCAAATGAAATAAAACGAGATTTAACTTTCATCATACTTCCTTATAAACTTCACAACTTCAGTTATTTTTTAGCATTTCATGTTCAAACTTAAGCTTGTTAATGAGCAAATACGAATCATTATGCAAATGAAGAAATACTTACTTACTAAAACGCAAATGAGGACTTCAAACACTTCATAGTTTCATGACTGGACAACTAAAACATGAAAAACAATAAACGGTGGTTGTATATAATCCTATGGGACACACTCATTCCACTACGTTCACGTACGACAACACAACGCGCAGCTAAGAATAATATCATTACTGAGGTAGAATTACATGGCAGAATTCTTGAATAATTATATCAAGCTACTTCAATAAGTTTTTTCTTCTCATTTGTTCATTATCATACAGATCCTCACTTCATTTATTATGAATGGTATTAGACAAGAAATAGTAAAATATATGTAATATATAAAGAAAAACACAGGAGAGAAAGTCTTTTCTTACAGAATAAATGTTAAGTAACATTTATGTTTAAATATTCAAAATCATTTTATATTATCTAAAATCGTTCTATTGATCCCAGGTTTAGATCCCTGCTCTAGATATAAAAAAATTATATACTCACTGGATACATATTCGAGAAGAATTATATACATATATGAGAGAGTGTGATTTGAAAAAGTTATTCTTATCGAATTGGCTTCAGATTTCAGTCTACATTATTTTTCTTATATCAAATGTATAAAATGCAAACTTTCATTTATAAATAAATAAAGTGGAATTTTATTTTATGAGTTCTTTTAGTTGAATACAGCTTATTTAAACCAGAATAGTAATAAAATTTTCTGAGCACCCCCCTCTTACATTACTATGGAGTAATTATTACGAGCGTTTTCAAAACATTAAATAAATTTTATTTAAATTAATGAAGTGAATTTTATTTAAATCAGTAAGTATTTTTCTTTTACTAACAATAAAATAAACTTGGAGTTTTATGTTTTTTATAAGGCTGAGTAGCGTTTCATTTTCTAATAATATTCATAGTTTGCAATGTAAAAATAGAATTATATATTGAGAGTTTTTAGAGAAATCTTTACATTTAATATAAACATATTAGAAATATAATATCATTAATCTTCCAAAAGAAACCAGAAATAACCAAGCTATTCCTTACTCAGTCGCAAAAGAATCAAGAAAATTATAGCGGAAGGATTTAGCGGAAGAAGTTATAGCGGAAGGCATGTGTATTTTATAGCGTAAGCTATGTTACGATTAATAGTACACCTCCTTTAATTTGGTTCAATTGAAACACTTACTGTTGTTCTTAAACCTTTAGATTGATATGTGGATACTTTGTCCACTTCAGGGAAACAAAACTAATTGACAAAGTATACGAAATTAGTTCCGAGACTGTATTTTGTTTCTTTATTAATCACCTTTCACGTTTCATTAAGGAGTTTCTGATGTGTTTACTTTTTTCTCTCCAAAAATGTTTACTGATGTTAGAAGTTTCACTCAGGCCTTTGCTGTTGGAAACTATTTGAACTATTGCAACTGAGTAATGTTTCTCTTCATCTAAAGAAAGACGTAACTTGTGAAAGAAGAGTGATTCAGTATTGCTCCTGAGCCTCTAAATATGTACAATTATGTTACTTTAAATATGGTTAATACTTTTGATTGAACATAAGATGAAGCAAATTGGCATATCTTAAAAGTTTTATAAGCAAATTGAATGTCTTGTATGGAATAATGAAGTCTTTATTCAAGAAAAAGTTGCATGTTAAAATTATTTTGCTTTATAATTTAAGAGGAATTTAAAAGGGATAAAACTTTTGGAAGGATGTCATTTTGAACATTTTTTTTTGGAACTTTACGTGAATGATATGGGTGAACTCCATTTTTTGAAACGTAATAAATTTTTTATATTTCGATACTCATCGGTAGCAAACAGCAGAGATCAGAGATCGCTGGCCAATAGCGCATGTAGTAAGCTCTCGTCAGATAGGAGAATCAAGAAGAAAGGTGTAAAGTGAGGTTATTGAAATTATGTATGTGTATTAGAGATGATTTCACGCTGTGAATAATAATTGGAAAACAGGAAAAAGATGTCAAAAATCATTTGCTCCAGTTACTTTAACATTACTCCCAGTATCGTTTCTAGAATATGGATAACATTTTAAACGAATGGAATGTGAAGAAGACATTAGGCTGGTTGGAGATCAGCCTAGCAGTATAATGCAACAAGAATATCAATATACAAAGTGTGACTATTAAATAATGAGACATTTGCTATAAAATTTTTATTTTTATTTCATACATATTTATTTATTATCTTCAATATACGCCTCTCCTCTATTCCTACAAGATTCCATGTGTATCCTCCATTACTTGAAACAATGCCAGAAGTCTTCTTGTGTCAGTAGTTCCTATAGATCACGAGCCGCTTTCTCTTTTACAGCTTCAATAGACTAAAACCTTGTTCCTTTTAATGCAGATTTCCCCCTCAGAAACAGACAGAAGTTGCCTGGCGTTAGATCTGGTGAATGAAATTGATGGTCTAACACTAGAATGCTGTACTTGGCAAGAAACTTCTTGATAGACAATTCAGATCGAACCGGCGCATTGTCTTGGTGGAAAACCAAAGTTTGCCAATTCGGGTCGTTTCTTCCTTATTTATTCACGGAGTTCAGCAAGAAAGTGAAGGTAGTAATGTTGATTAATAGTTTGACCTTCAGGAACCCAGTAAAGGTACACTATCCTATGAATATCGAAGAAAACTATTATCATTCCTCTGAATTTTGATTTGCTCATTCGAGCCTTTTTGACGCTCAGTGTATGGGTTCTTTCAGGGCCTATATTTAAACTTCCTTTCACGACTATAAGTGAAAAACCACTATTTGTTACACGTTATTATCCTTTTCAATACTTTTGGGTCATTTTCAACGGCATTCAAACTGTCATTGCAAAGAATTTTGCGCGCTTCTTGTGGTTCAAACGTAAGAGTTTTAGGCACTATTTTGGCATACACCTTTGGCATGCCGAAATTGTTATGCAAAACATTCCATACGTATTCTTTGTTTATTCCTACAGTCCAGCAAATGTGCCTAATTGATGGACAAATTGATCTAGATCGCCGACTTGTTCGATATTATCATCCGTTTTTGATGTGGAAGGGCGTTTATCATCTTCAACGTTTTCTCGGCCATTTTGAAAACACTTAAAGCACTAAAAAACACGTACACTCGATAAACTTTCATTGCCATACATTTCTTTTAGTAAATTATAAGTTCCACTAGTGGTTTCTCCCAGTTTCATGTGAAATTTCCCAACGATTTGTTGCTCTATTGGTACACCAATCATTTTTTCAGTGAAACGAAAAATTAACACTAATACGAACGAAGATTACGGCCACATGGATTTGTTTACTGAAGCTAGAGGAACTAAATTCGAAAAAAAAAGAATTCAAACTAAAC
Source organism: Trichonephila clavata (assembly GCA_019973975.1). NCBI lineage: Eukaryota > Metazoa > Arthropoda > Arachnida > Araneae > Nephilidae > Trichonephila > Trichonephila clavata. The sequence continues at coordinate 42,260 of BMAO01036703.1, read as the reverse complement.
AGCTGTCTTTCGCTGACGTTTGGGTCATGTTTACTTCTTCTGTAGCAACGCCAGTCTCGGTTTTTAACAGCCACACCCTATATTATTTTTTCTGCAAAAAGGAACTAATGCATAACTGTCAACTGGCAAATTTCCTTTGTGTTGCCTTCAACTTATATCTCAAAAATGTTGCAAGACGTTTTCAACAGGTTGGATTATACACCCTAAATCCTTGCTGTGTATGTCCCATTTTTGAGCGATCTCCATAGTGTCCGCTTGTAGAAATGCTGTCTGCATTGCTCTGAACTGATGACGACTGGTCTACAATACTCTTCTCAGATGTGAGTAAATTCACTCTACAGTCTGATTGTAGATTTAAACTGATAGAGCACGATATATTGGTAGTGCTTATTGTAACGAAAAAATTCTGGAAATAGTGCTTTCAATATCCGTAGTTGAGGAAGTTAACACTGTTAAAGCTGCACAAAATTCTGCGTATTTCAACAAAGATCCACTGATTGATGATACAATGATGACGTTCTATTCCTACGTGTGATATTTTTGTGAGGGGCTGTTGGAGGAAAAAAATTATTCTGTGGATGATAACGTGACTTTTCCTCGCACACGACCCATACAAATTGTGTCTGCGTTGCAGATATCTATTGCATAGCTTAACAAGCATGCTTCACTGACCAAAATGCCATTGAAAATGTATAGAAGGCCTGAGGGAAATACATTTACGCTTAACAATTTCCTCCCACAGAAAAGAAAATAATGCGAAAGGAAGGGTCATCTACCTCAGCATCTCTGGAATCATATTTTTCTAAGCATAACATGCCATATTCAACATAGCCTTGCATTTCAGTACGTTCATATCCCTTATTTACGCGCTGGTGACCTTTTGTTGAAACATCGTATTTTATTTGTACAGTCACAAATTCAGAAAATATGACTTTACTAAACACTAACGTCATATAACATACTCTGTACATCCAGTGGCAGCGGTTACCTAGTTCAGTGGTTTCCAAATGTGGTATGCGTAGCCCCGAGCAAATACAGATTAATTTTCAGGGGTACTCGTAAGTAGTAAGAGCTCATGATTATTACTTGTGTATATTAAGTTAAAGTAATTAGGATTGGAATAGAAACAGTTAGTGAATGTTCCATGATAAGGCATTCAGTCACATTTTAATAAATGTGTTATGAATTTTGTCAAAATATAACCTCTGTGTGTTAAATCATCCACCGTATTCACCTTATTTAGAAAACTGCGACTCTTCACTATTACGGTACTTAAAATGAAGTTAAAAGGAGGTTATTTTGTTGGCCTTGTGACTGTACAAACAGCTGCGACACGATCTTTGGAGACAATCACACAAAGTCAGCTCGAACGGGCATTCAAGCCGGTATTAAATAGCTGTAGTTAATATATTGAAGCTGAAGAAGTTTATTTTGAATAAAATGCGTAGCAAAATCTAATTATTACTTGTTTTTGTTTAATATAATGAACTCGGCTTAAAAACCTTTCACGCATGTATATACTCATCCAATGGAGTGAACTTTTCAATAAAGTTTATCAGAAATTCTTAGCATCTTTAATGAATTTTTTCGTGACAGAAAGTTTGGAATTATTTAATGGGTAAGAAAAACGAAATAGCTGTCGTGGCGGAGAAATAGAAGCATGTTCCTGAAACACTTAAGTATGTCTTTTATAAGAATAGAAAGGATGCACGATGAATTCCGAGACATGAATAATCTTGATTACACATACTTGAAAAAAAATAGAAAGTTTCACATCACAAAATATGTCAGGCACAAACAGTCACAACGTTATTTTATTATAGTGTTCGTCTGAGAAATTCATAATTTTTTTATGACTTTAGAGGGTGACCGTGTTATGATAATGTCACTCGGTAAAGGAACACGAGAGCTTTTGAAAACGGACCTCGTAATTTTGAATCTCCATAAAGTGTCGTGGGCGACACCTGAATTGGTACCCAACTCTACAACACTTCAACAAGAGAGAGCTCAACAGGTTTATAATGAGCATCAGTCCTCTTTAGACGGTTGATTTTCAGTGGCACTAGGGTAGGAATCTGTAACACGGAAGCCACAAGTTCATGATCATAAGTATTATGTGCTCAGCGTGAAGTGAAAACTAGTAAATAAGACATCAGGTGCACTAGACATTTCTAACCAACAATATTAATAACTTTTATTTAAAAATTTAAAATTTTTTAACATTTTAATTATATTTCAGAGAAATATTCAATTTTGCTGTAGTTATTTAAATTCTTAAAGTATATATTCTTATTTTTAAAAAAAATGATATTTTATTTCTCTACGCACCACACACACATACACACACACATGTATAGATTTTTTTTTTATTTCAATAATTATATCTATAGATTTTTTTTCTTTTTACGTCTCTTCTACAATACTTAATAAATAATTTCTTACTATTCGATAGTTAATAGATAGTTAAATATTATAAGATGGCAAGAGTTTATAGAATTTAAAATGTCTTAGAGTTTATGGAATTTGAAATATCTTTATATTACAGAATTATCATTTGTAATCATCTTATCACACACACTCTAAGATGTGTTACATTCTAAAAACTATTTATAAAATCTTATTTCAAACTTTATAAGTCCTTTTGTTGTACCAGATATACATCTTTATTTTAAAAGAGAACACACTAAAACTATTAGAGAGAAAGAAGCTATTTCTTTTTGATATTTATGAGAATTTCATTATTTTTTTTTTCACTTTTGACAAATACATCTAGATGTCTTTTTCAACTGAGCAGAAAAAATAATTTTTTTTTCATTCATGAAATTTTGCGTTTCAGATCCAAATCCCAGGTGGGATTTACATTTTCCAAACTCAAATTGAAGTGCGGTTTCTTTGAGTACAATAAACCGGTAGTCGAAGTCTAGGCGAAGTCTTAGTTAAGTAAATGGAATTTGCTGGAGAAAAGAAATAAAAATTTTATTCTATTTTTATTACTCCTCTCTACCATTTGTGGAGTAAGTGAATAAATTTGGAGGAGGAAAAGAGATCCTGCTTGAGATTTTGATTTGATTTTTATCTCATAAAATAGAAAAGGATTTACCAAAGAGTGAAATGAGAAACTGGTATTTGAAATACATCACAGTTGTCAGTTGTATTAATTGTTGTAGGAGAGAGTTCATGTTTTCTTCTGTAATAAGTATGTCTTTCTATTCTTTTACACTTGATATTGATAAGAGTTTGATTAATTTATTTATCTTTTTTCATTTCTGGGACCAAATATTGTAGTGAAGCTTGTTTTCTTTGATCGTTTCATGGTGACCGCGATAGCCATGTGGTCAAAGTATCGGACTCGTGGCTGGCGTGTCATGAGTTTGAGCCCAGTACCATTGAAGACCCGCCGTGAGGGGAAGCGATGCACGTTAAATCTGTCGAGAGTTGAAACGTCTTCCCTTTGATGTGGTGTGGTAGCTAGGAGAACCAGCTCAGGTCTCGTCATTTGACCATGGTTCGAAGTTACGAGGTTCGTCGCCAAAAGCCCTGACGTTAATATTCGCTCATTTATCATTTCATGTACTAAAAAGTCTGCTGATGAATAAATATTGCTGGAAATTACGTTTGTTATATATATATTTTAGTTCGGAAACATTTTAAACTGATTTAAAATTTCTAACTAGTAAATTAAAAAAGTAACTAGTAAATTAATTTATATCCTATAAGTAAAAGTTATGTAATATATATTGCTATATTCTTCAGGGTAAGCTAATCCAAACTTTAACAAAGTTTGACAGCGAAATTTTATGTCGAGGAGGCATAAAGATGAAAGCAGTTTCATTAAATATATATTTTATTGTTTAAATAAATATAAAGTCAATGTGCTCGTTACAAGCAATCATTACAATAATTGAATGTTAAAAACATAGTTCACAGAAAAATAACATTACCAGACCTTGGTCAACCGATTCGAACCTTTCCTTCTACTATCTAACATCTAATAGAACTGATCGAAACATTTTAAAAAAGCGAAGCAACAAACCAGTCGCATACGTCTAACATGTCTTCAGTCGAAGAGCTTAAGCCACCTCTCACATTCCGTCTGAAACCCACGATCATATCTCAACCAACTTCGGTCTCCTTAATACTTACACGAGCCAAGTATAAAAATAGTTAAATTTGCATTGCAGTTGTTGCAACAACAAATAACGAAACTCGCAAAAAGGTCGGGTTCGATTCCGTTTGTTTACTTGAGATCTTGGCGTGGGATTGGAAAAACTTAAGGACACCATAAGAATTCGGATCCTAAAATAAATTTCTGCACGAATCGTTTCCAAATGTCTAACACACACACACACAACACAACACACACACAATAATATATAAAAAAAATATATATATATATACTGATGTCCAAAAGTTAAGCATAAATCGTAAAATGCGAAAAACATGGAGAAAACATTCGTAAAATTATTCCAAATTTCTTGCGGATATTAACTGGGTGAAGAAGAAACATTTGGTTTATGCAAAGCTTTTCAGTCGACTACGTCCTGCATGAAACACCGGCGCATGTCGGAATGCGGAGAAACCGATTCACGCAGCATAGGCAGTTCAGACAAGTTTCGTACAACTGCTGTGCGAAGGAACGTTGTTCCATTCCATCAAGGGTTGTTCATTTTCCATCAAGGGGAGTAATGGTTTGGGGCAGGCAACATGATGGACGACCGCACAAACCTCCATTTCTTTGACACGCGGTCTGTGACTGCTCAAAGATACAGAGATGAAGTTCTTGAGCCTTATGTTCGCTTGTTTTGAGGTGCTGTCGGTCCTGACTTCATATTCATGATGATAATGCGCCATGTCACGGAGCGGTGCTGATTGATGACTTCCTTGAAACGGAAAACATCCAGCGCATGCACATGAACTCCCCTGATTTAAATCCTATCGAGCATGTATGGAATATGCTGGGGAGACAAATTGCAGCCCTTTCGTACCCACCAAGCTCCGTTACAGAACTGAAGAGAGCTCTCCAAGAAGCTTGGAACCGTTTGAGCCCACAACTCATTTATCATCTCATAGCAAGTATGGTAAATCGCTGTGCAGCGTGCCTGGCTGTCAGAGGTGACCACGCTCCTTATTAAACTGCAGCATCAGTAAGCATTTTCGAATTTGTAACAAATATATATATATATATATATATATATATATATATATATATACACTATTAAAATTTGAAGGAAAACAAACGTATCTATGTATGTGCGTCTATCTTCTCATGAACCGTACGACGCAGAAATTCACAAAACTTTATATATATATATATATATATATATATATATATATATATATATATATTATATATATATATATATATATATATATATATATATATATATATACGCTACCGGCAAAGTATGAAATGCGGCATTCTATACAATGCCTAAAGATATTTAGGCAAAGTATGAAAAACTCATGATAAGGATATTATATCAATGGTTACATTCCTAAAAGTACAAATGCTATTCTGACAAAATAATGAGACTGCCATTAAAAAAATTATAATTAAAATATGATTTCGCATATACTTGTATTAAAATTCCTTCTGAGGTTTCAAGTCGATAGAAACCATTCTATTTCCCACTCATTACAAGTGACAATATATTTGCGTTTGGAAGAAAATCAAAGTTTTTACTACAATACCTTTACTTTTAAATAATTTTCAGTTTTTTCTGGCTAGGTTCACAAAGGTGGATAAACAGTTCACTATCATAACGTGTAACATTTTTGTATTTGATTGAAGGTTCTTTCAGAATTCTATCACATCCCAGAATCCGGAATTTAATTTTGGTCTTGGCAAATTAAATTCCTAGAACAAGTTCACATCGTCAGAGCTCAGGTACCTCCTCTGGGAAGGAAACTGAGTATCAAAATTACCGGCGGCTATTGGTATCGCCTACATGGTACCGCACTAAAAAGGGATACCAGCATCTGGGGAATGTACTAAGTCTGAAAATGGTAAAAATACCAATCTGCAGCCCCATTGGGAATTAAAAAAGAATCCGTGACGTAATACTGTACAGCAGTTCTTGCCAACGTTTTTATCTTCCCGACCGGTCAACGTTTGATAATTTTATGGCGGCCCGCTGAGGGTAGGACGTTGATTATTTATATTTTAAAATGTTTTAGTTTATAATTTAATAGTATTTAAACATGCCTTCAGAATAAAATTCAGTTTTCCCTAAAAATAATTATAAAATGATTTCACATAAAATATGAAGTGATTTCCATGGAAAATCGCCCAAACTCGAGAAAAATACACCCCAGTAAATATAATGGAAATAATTTAATGCTCCTTGAGTGTCCCGAAACCTTTTGATCCACGGACCAGGGGTTGGGGACCACTGTTTTATGATACGGACGCCTTCTTTAACAGGTAAAATACGTTCACTTTTATTTTCCGTAAGCATCACATCATAGCTATTCAGCAACTAATAGTCCCTGGGTTCCTTCTTAGTAGTCATTTTAGCATTGTTTATATCAGTTAGTAACTTCTAGTAAGCAATTTCAGTTAAGAAAACCACTTTTTTGTTGCAGCATCAACTCGAATTTTCGACAACTAGCCGTTGAATAGTTGTTTCATGTCTACGGGCCGGCAACCTTTTAGCTGTTGTGTGTCAAATTAATCTACCAATATGATTCACCGAATCACACAGTAGAGCATTTTTGAAACAATTCAAAAATTTACAGATTTGTTGAGTAGTGCAACGCGCTACTGAGAATTGTACCGCGTACCACATGTGGCACGTGTGACATAGGTTGCCGACCCCTGCTACAGACCATGGCTCCTTCGCTAGCACTATAGCTTGCTCCTCCATTTTCAGGTAGCACAGGAAAAAACCAATTTTTTGTTGGAACAAGTTTAAATAAAATTGAGTATTTTGACGTTCCCGAAAAACAGCAATGTACAATTAACAGATTTTGAGCCTGAGGCACGCGTTAAAATTTTATGTCTTGCCAATTGATAATATTCGACACGAATCTGAGAAGTATTTCATACTTTGCCGGTTTCTCACTAGGCATTCTATAGAATGCCTAGGCAATGTCTGAAATAGGAATCATTTCATACATTGCCGGCTAGATTTAGGCAATCTATACAATGCCTAGGCATTCTATAGAATGCCGGATTTCATACTTTGCCGGTAACATATATATATATAAAGTTCTAACACTAAATACTTGCTTTAAAATTCTAAAAAATTCTTCATTTCTAAAAATTCTTAAGCATTATTTTTTGTCTTTGTTTTAAAATTAGAATGTATCATAACTTTTTGTGTTTTAGAATAAATGCAAGATGCTCTTAAAAATGTACTGTAATACCTCGGAGTTACGCAAAAAAATGTATCGCCATTTTCAAATCTCGAACAGTCTCGTTTTTTGTTCCAGGGGAAAAAATGGTAAAATTGGTAAACGTGATTGAAAAAGTTGTTGATCTTGCCTCACAAATAAACTTATAAGTGGATAGTGATGATGTTCAGGAACTTCTGGAGTCTAACAATCAGGAGCTGACAATTGATGAGCTATTAGCAATGCATGAACAATAGCAGAACATTGAAGAACTTGAGTCTTTAGACCTAATTCAATCGGAATATCGAATGATGGTTGAGAATTTGATCGAAGGCCTCAATTAATTGAAAAAAAGGTTACAAATTAAACAAAAAATAGACCCCAATGAAAAAGGTACTTTTTAAACAAACCAAGGATATTAGCATGCTATGAGGTAATTTTGGGGAAGACAAAAAGTTTTGATTCGACAGTTTACTTAGATTTTATGAAATCTTCTACATCCAAATAACTTCGGTTTGCGATTCTGTATTTGTGTTATCCAAAATTTTAAGAAACATTTTTTGTTCCTAAATTATTATTTTTTTTCGTCTTCTGCTCCTAATAAGAATAATTTATACTCATTTATATGCGAAATTATACCCCGACTTACGCGAATTCAACCAACGCGATTATCATTTAGTCCCAAGAATCGCGTAAGCGGGGTATTACCGTATTTTATTAAGTTTTGCTCAGCTTTTAAGCACAAATCATCGATTGCATCACGAAATTAATGTTGCTCTTTTGATAACTGATCGAATGCGGAAAAGTTTCACCGAAGCTTTATTATTCGAACACTCAACGAAATGCAGTGGAACGCTAAATCTAGAACTGTCTCTTAATGGGTTCGCCTTTCAGTTCACTCTCTCTATATATATACCTTGGCAGAGTTTGTTGCGTAAGGTAGAATGTTCCGGTATCTGCCAAGCACCTATTAATCTAAATTCGATTAAAGCTTTACGTGCCAGGCAGTTCAAGAGCGCCGACTCCATTGTAAAGGATATAAGTAAATGAGTTGAATTAACGGAATGATCAGGCCATTAGTGAGGGAAGGGGGAGGCTCTCTATTTAATAAATCTGTTTGGGTTCTGTTTTCTGTTTAGTTTTATTTAAATTATGGAGTTTGCGGGGAAACATGTTTACGAAATGCTGTTTACATGCGAAATAGTTCTAAAATTTTTCGTCATTAAAGGACTAGTAAAGAATAGAAAAATAGAAATCTTTGTAATTGATATTTTTTCATTTAATATCTTTAACTAACATTTTATTTTTAAGAAATAAATTTAAAGGAATATAAAACTTCAATATACTATCGACATAAGTTTAATACAATAGAAAAATTAATGATCTAGTTACGAATTATAGAATTTTCCGGTATATGAGACATTCTTTTGTAAAAAAAACACGCACCTTGAGTTTTAAACCTAACTTCAGGAAAACTTTTTAAATGTAAAATAATAATATAAAATCTGATAATATGAAAATAGTCATTTTTTAAAGTGCACTGATGCCTCAGAAACGCGGAAAATCAATATCGCTATCATCGGACTTTTTTTATTATCATGGTCAATGTCGTGATACCGTGACCGATATTGTCGTGAGTTCGAAACATGTTGTCTCTGAAAGCCCACCGCGTAGAGGGATTGATACACTTCAAAACTCTCGAGGCCCAAAGACTTCCCGTTAATATGATATGGAAAATTGGAGAGGGAGATTGGCTCATATGCGTTCTCTTTCTCGAAAACGGGTCAAAATTAAGTAGTCTGACTCTATTACAAAATGTTGTATCCATTCACACAGTGTGACATAAACTAAAATCAAATCACAAATCTGATTTTTTCTGTCTCACATATTATTATCATCGACTAATGAAATGTCGTTTATTGAGAAAAGTAACACGAGAGAGAGAGAGATATATAATTTGTACGTCCGTTACAAAAGATACAATTCTAAAAGTATAAAAAGGCATCTAACACACAGGAAAATATAATATTTTTGATTTTATCTGAAAAACATTTTTTTCTCGATATATCAAAATAATATTTAGTGAATTAAATTCCAATTTTCTTTAGGAAACGCTTAGAATAACAGTTACGAGTCTAATTTGACAAATATTTTTTCATTGTGTGCCTCATATTGGTAATATTTTACTTAAGAAAGTGCTGAAAAGAAAAATTAATACTTCTGCTAAATATTTGTATGTTTATCATTATTAGATGTTGTTTGTAATTTAATGGTACGAAATGATGAACTTTTTACATCAGAGTTCTTCTAACCTTGGGGGCGATATTACTACGAGGGGGGCGCGAGCATATTGAAAGGTCGAAAAAAAAAGATTTTAAAAAGATATTAATTTACTGAAAGTAAACAAATAAAATAAAAAAGTAAAATACACATTTACACTGACATAATACACTTATAATTGTATGAATACTGCACAATGTATTTTATAATTAACAATATAAGTTAAGAATAAGTTTAACAGTACCAGTGACCCCATAGGCTTGTCACATATATAAAATTACATACAAAAATTAACACTTGGTCATTTTTGTACGGTTTATAATTAATCCTTCAACTGCCGATTAAAAGTTATGCTCCCCAGTGCCACCGTTTTCCAGGTAGGCGCGCGTATGTGATGTATGGGGGGGGGGAGGAATAAAAAAAGTAAATCCTTCGCAAACACTGTCAAAAGGTCATTTTATAGCATTCTAAATTCTTTGGAATAATTTTGTGGATAGCAGTGCTCAGAAAAAATGGAATGTTCCAACAGGACAACGCCCCGTGTCACAAGGCTAAAAATGTGTTGGAGTGGTTCCAGGAACATGATGCTGAATTTCAGTTAATGTTCTGGCCACCTAACTCACCGGATCTTAATCCGATAGAATACATATGGGATGTCATGGGACGGCAGCTCAGAGTTCAAAGACCACCAATTCGCAATATCTCGGATTTGCGTGACCGTTGCTTAAAAATCTGGTACAATCTGTCTCTGGCCATCTACAAAGGACTTGTGGCATCCATGCCAAGGCTGGTCGAAGCTGTGTTGCGCGCCAAAGGTGGGCCAACTCGTTATTGACAGATGGTCATAATGTTTTGGCTCTTGAGGGTAGATTTTCTACAGCTACATCTCTCTTTTCTTGATCCTAGATACACGTTTCCCCCCCGTAAATTAACAAAATCTAAATGAACATTGGCGAAATATGATCCGTATTAAACGACCAACTACTCTGCTGATGACATCGGTAGCCGAGTGGTTATGGTTGCGAGCTTGTAGCTGGTATTTCTAAGCCACTGGTTTGATTCCTGGTACCACTGAATACTTGCAGTGTAAAAGAGCTGCGATGTGCATGTTAAATCTGTCGTAGGTCTAATGTTCTATGTTGACGTGGTGTGGAGGTTTGGACAGTAAGTAAAATTTCAGGTGTCCATCTCGTCACTTGAAAGTAATTAAAAATTACTTAAGGTATCCGACTACTCGAAAATTGACAATTTTTTTTTATGATTTTGTTTTATAGATCATCTTAGTTGCTTTGTAAAAATACCAAGTTTATTATTTTCTATTGGCTGGAACAAAAACTACGAATGTTTTAGTAAAAGCAGATGACATTACTTTAAGCAAGATGCCATACTTTAAAACGTGTTGTACTCGAAATGTGTTTTTTTCAAAATATTCAAACGGGGACAGCGATTGCTCAAAAAGTTTTGAAAAGAATTAACTGACATTTTTTGTGCATGTTCTGTATAATAGTATAAGTGTTTTAACTTTCAGATTTATCCATCATTGTTTTATTACAAAATTTACATTCCTTTATGAGGATGTAATCAATGTTTCTTTAAGCAATTTCATATAATAACTGAGATAAAGTGCTCTAGTTTTTTGTAAAAATTTAAATACCTCTTATCCTGAAGGTCATTTAAAAAATGAATAACATAGCAACACATCAGAATTGAAAAATTGAAAATTTGTTCATAAAAGTTTGGTACAGAATGGGCCGTGTTTATGTTATTTTTTGTCAACTTTTACCCTTTTTTGTACTAATAATTTCTTTTTCTCTTCTTAATTTTAGAGTAGTTTTCTTAAAATGTCTAAGCAAATCTAAAAAGAACAAAAAAATCTCCATATTTCCATTTTTTACAGTTATTACAGAAAAAATATGTAAGTAATAAAAGAGCAAAGTTATTTTTTTTCCCAATAATAATCTTAGATGATAATAATAATAACATGTATAGAGAAATTTATTTAATCGAACAATAACAAAAATATATAATCTGTTTAACTCTCGAGGATGTCACTGAACTGATATCTTTCAGAAACTTACTGGTTTTTAATGAATTTATAACAGGCCTCTTTCTTTTATATACGATAATAGTAGTAGTCTAACAATTCATTGCAGTTTTTTGCTCTGAAGTCTATCAGCTCTTCATCGCCTCCATTGATAAACTCTTTCTCCAGATTTGCCTAATGTTTCACGATTCCTTCAACAGGCGAGGTTCTCAAATCAATTAACTTAAAATAGAAATGCAAAACATTTGTTTAACGGGGAAACGTGTGAGTACCCTTTATTATATTTAAGCGTACTATATAAGTATTACTAAGTAGAGAAAAATTGTGTATGTGGTTTTGTTCGTAGATAGATATAAAATAAATTATTTTAAATCATTCTCAAATCTTTTGTAAGCAAGATATGCACGAATAACTTAAAATCAAAATCTAGTTGCTATACCTAAGATCAGAGAAAATGAGTGCCTATAATGGCATTTATTGCCTCTTGCTTTCTGAATACATTACTTTGTCAGAAGTAACAATGTAGTTTTGATGAAGCAGGGAACATCTTTAACGTTCAACATATTTAAAGAAAAACGGAAAAAGAGCAACATATTATTTTAATTCTCATTCTTATGTCTTTTTTGTTGTACCAAGATATCATGATAGTCTTAATGAAATATTAATATTGATTAATCAAATGATATTGAACGATGTTTTGAACAGCAAACTATGCCCATATATTTTAAACAATAATCTATAAGATTCTATTCTCTGCAATTGAATATTTTTTTAAATTTTGTATTTTAAAGCGATTTTGATTCATAATGACAGAAAAGCAGCTAACTCAAAGGAGATATTAAGAAAAATCCACGTTCTGAAAAGGCATTGTAGATTTTAATTTTATTGCACAGAATTACTTGTATATTTTTAAAACAATTTTGATAAACTATTTCAAAAACTCAAGTATTCACAGGAAAAATTCCGGGAATCTGTTCATTATGTGAAACTAAAATTATTGTTTAATAGTTTTTTATACAAGTTTGCAAATGGAGTATGTACACAAACATTGAGTCGCATGATACAATTTTAATTTTTTCGTGGGGAAATATACCTATTGTTTTATTATAAAGTGTGGTGAAACTCATGTTATAAAAAATTCTAAACAAAATGGAGTCGGAGAACCACTTTTTCGGAGAGAGAATAGCTGTGATACGCGATTTTCCCTTTTCAACTGACGTGAACCTTCGAACCACGCGTGATCAGATACATTTGCGTAACGGAGAATATTAGGCCCAACCCCCTGCAAACTCAGGTTTTGGACCCCAAGTCCAAATACGTACTTAGCGTCAGTCAAGCTTTGAACCCCTTAGAGTCTCTGGTCCCCCTCCCCCGCAATGTAGGGGTTGTGGAGGTGTACGTTACGCCACTGATCAGATTGCTGTGGGAGGTGATCGGAGCTTCTCATTCATCCTATGCTGTGTACTTATTTTTTATCGTAATATTTGTTTGTGCTTGTAATAAACTCTGACGTCCAATCTATGGTGAAAAATTCATTCTACAAGATAACAACAACAACAAAAATGAAGCATCATTATTATTCGGGATGGAAAAAGTCGGAAATCATGACTTCTACTTAAAAAGGAGACTACAAATGAGATCCCGAATACATAATGTACTGTTTTAAATATTTCTAAAAAAAAGCAGTGGTAAAAACAAAATAACAGCTTAAAAAAGCTAAAAATTTATAGAATGTTTATTGTATTTTACAGAGGCAAGTGGTAGATTATAACATTCTGCAAGGCTCTTTATGAAAACGATTTAGCAAAATAAAATAAAAATGTACAATTAACCCAAATGAATCATTGGTTTACCTAAGCAATTGCAACAAGAACATTTATTTTAGAACATTTGGAGAAAAAGATTCAGAAGTCTGGTTACGATAATAAAATAAAAAGTTTCTATACAGGTTTTTTATGATCTTATAAATGAGAAACAAAAATAAGAAGAGTGGGAAAGAATGTAAAAAAATCAACTCATCATATACTCTCGCTGTATTAGAATAATATTTATGTTTTTACGGAAGAACTTCTATCCATTCATTTAAGCGACTTTTCATGAACGAAAATGCACCAAAACGAAGCCATACGTCATGTTTCGAAACTTACTACTATATTCCTTGAAAAGATGAAATCTGACATAAGTAATGCTGTATATAACTTTCCAAGATATTCTTGCAAAACATTCTTGACATTTCAACTACAAACTTATTATATAAAGAATTCTTTCGAAACAAACACTCACCACGATTAACAGACTAGAAAGTAAAGGAACAGAAAAAGTAAGTAATACCTTCTGCTATTACAAAAGGTTCTTCAGTCCATAGACTAACCGAAGCAGACTAATAATCCAGAAATAAAGTTAGAAAAACGATTTAAAATTACTTTATACGTTTTAAATATCGAAAAATGCTCTCGAATAGTTATTTAAAAATTGAGAAATTTCCTCTACATTATAAATTTCTAGAAATGATAACGTTTTTCTTTTTTTAAGTATCTTTACAATAATGCAAAGCTTATAATTTGAAATTTCTTTAAAGTTTCCTTTAAAAAATTCAGAAAGTAATGCAATCAATTTCATAACGATAAAAAAATTTAACTAGAAGAGCACACCAAGTAATTTTCTAATTTTTGTATTCTTTAACCGTAATTTTTGAAGGAATGTGTTTGAATAGACCACCAACATTTCAAACTTTTAATGTAAATTTTTAATCTTTATAAGCTAATCAGTTTATTAACCCCTATAATTACTTGTAGTGGTAAATATCACATAATAAAGAATTTTACGTTCGGCTACAGTAAAATGTCTAAGAAAAATTCACTTATGGCATGTGCACTGAATTTGAAATTTTATTTAGTGTAAATTTTTTTGAGTGCCTTTTTAGATGAAACGAAAGAAATAAAAATATTTTTCATCCAAATGATGCATTTATTTTAGTTATTGAAAAGTTATATGCAATATATTCACAATATTTTCCTTTTCGAATTCTGAGTAAACTAGTAAAGATTGTATATTTTTGAAAAAAGCTCAAAAAATGATTTTTGAAAGATAAGGAACAATAGATTATAAATCAGTACATTAATACATATTTCTTTAAAAAATAGAATAATTATTTTTATGGTCATTTCGAAATTCAAAAGCACAAAATTGATTGCATGATTTTTTTTTGTTTTTTTTTTTTTTTGCTGAAAGAACAGAAATTGTTTGTGAAATAAAATTAAATAGGATTTAAATCTTAATATATATTTCATTAATGGATTTTTGATATTTTTCTTGATCGGTATAAGTAAAGATACGTGAATAAATGACAAAAACATGTAAACTTTTTAATTGATGAATAAAATTTTGCAATTTTATCAGCATGAACACAAAACTGGAATAAATAAATTAATTAATTAAAAAAAGTTTGCAAAGCAATGCTACACCTTAAATTCAATCTAATAACTTTATTTCTAAGAAAGAATTTAAATTAAATTCTTAGTTTTCGATATCATATAAAAGTGAATCTGTCTTACAATTTATTCACATTGTTAAAGATGCTAAACAAGAATCATAAAAAAACAGCATTGTTGGAATAACCTGGTTTCATTCCTCTTTCATCTCTTCCCTCAGCTGCATATATATATTGAAATAAAAATTCCACTCAATGTTGACAAGTAGAGGACAATTTTCTACTTCAATCTCAAAAATCTGCGTTCTGTCTGGAACTTTCATCTCGAACCCAGACTCTTGTAGAAGTAAAAAAAACATTGAAAACACTCATTTTTAGGCGAAGTGCTTGCTCTCCAGAGGCTGCTTGTCAGAAGTAAAATAGATTGAGTGAAGTGGAATTTTTGTCAAAAAGGAATTCTTTTTGGTACAGAGTTTCGGGTTACTTGCGCGTTCAAAGCTCCATTTTCATAAAGTGTAACAAGGGGAATTGCATTAAAATGTGATGGGAGAGGAAAACATTTTGCAACGATTTTCTTCTGTGAAATAAAACTTATATTGCTATCAATATTGCTTGTAAACTATTTCTTAAATTATTCCGAATTAGTGGATTTCAACTTATTTTCTTACATTACATTTGAATTTTTTTCCCTTCCAAAAACCAAAGTCCTTTTAGTAAAAATGGCATTTTCCAAGGAACAACAATTTTTGAATTTTAAATGAAGCCAGTTTTTTTGGACTGTTATATTGTTTGTTCATAACGAATATAAATAATACATTAATGAGTATTAAGTAACCCTCAGCGTCTAAAATGGTATAAAATGAGAAAATTTTCATTATCTATATCACAAAAAAATTGAAAGTTTCTGAAATTTGTCTAAAATTTGTAAATCTTCTAAAGGTATCCCAACTACCCTAAAATAGTGATTTTTGCTAAAAATTGACAAAGTTTTTTTTCATTATTTTATTTTATAGAGCATCTATTAGCTAATTCAAAAACAAAAATTACGGATGATATGCTTCTTGATTATTTTCTTTTAATTGATTCTGAAGCTGAAAACTCTTTATCACGAACTGAGTCCGTTGTTTTGAACAGCAATACAGTAAAAAGCAATACAGTAATGTATTGCAATGAAGAAGAAACAAAAATAATGCAGAAACCAATAAACCATCGTATGATGAAATGATAAATTCAACTGAAACAATTCGGCGTGGATTACGGTGTGAAAAAAATACGCCTGAAGGGATTTTTGGTGCCTTGCAAATATGTGAGGCGTATTATGAAACAAACATTTTCTTTAACAAAAAACTCAAACAAAACAGATTTTATCAGTAATTAAATTTCAGGAATGGTAAAATGCTATTCTTTTATTTTGAAAAATAAAAGAATGATTAACATTAAAAACTTTGATGTCCAAACAATAATACTGAAATGGATTTTCAAGAATAGCAAAAAGGAAACTTTATATGAATATTAGAAAATAAGTTAAATTCACAGGCTTTTTCGTAATTACAAGAAGTTTCTATTTAAAAAAATATATAACCAATGTCACAAATTTGGTAAGAAATAAATACCTTTGCTTACAAAGAATGGATGAATGTATCCATCTGCTCTGAAACATGACACATTTTAGAATGTAAAAATAATATTGTTAAGGTCGGGGTTCCAGGATTTCAAAGAGCAAGTCAATTCTTCAGGAGCAATGAAAACTTATACTTTTAAAACAATCCTGAGAAATGCCACAGAACTAGAATTCCCTTAATAAATCCCAGAAGTTCTGCACAGCACTCAGACACAACTAACAGTGTCTAGGAATACAAATAAGTAATGTATTCAGGTAACGATTATACATTTACGTGGAATCTCTATTATCCAATCATCATAATATGTTGATTTTCAGTCTCTCGTCCTATTCAACAGCCGAAGTATAACTAATCGCTCTCTTGCTGACTTTTCCGCAGACTAAACAAATTTTTGTTTCGGCGAGCCACTCCCTATTTACAGTCTGCACGAATTTTTCGAGAAAAATTCGCTTACATCATGAATTTTGATATTAGTATATTTCTCATATTTCCAGAAGCAATTTGTTCAATAGAGCGTTGCATAATTTTTTAATCACAATGTGGCTGGCACTATTAAAAAATAATTACTAAACCTAAAAATATACAAAAATTCGAAGTCAAAGGATAGAAGTATAAACTAAACACTTAAATATAATACTATAAACTAAAACTATATATATATTTAGTCACAATACAAAAACTAAAATAGTAGAAAATATATTAAAACTATTTAATGTACTAAAAAGAATTTAAAGAATATAAAATAATAATGTTTGCAAATTCGAAAGTTAGCGCGCTATCACAAGTGTCATACCATTAGCTATTATTTGTTTACATGATAGCACGTTTTTAATCACGTGATGATGGCCACAATCGCAGCGCCCTCTAGTGATGAATCGACCCAGATGATAATCATATAAAGAAGAATTTTCAACTCTTGCTATAGCTACTGCGCAATTTAAATAGTGACTTAAAAATTAATAAAAAAAAGAAATTCAAATAAATATTTACGCTTATCAAATGTTTTACATTATGAACACGGAATGAAGCCTGAATAAGTTATTCGGAATAATACATTTTCGCACGATTTTTATTGTTTTTGAATTTAATTTTTTTTTCTCTTACTTGTCTAAATAGAGTTGAGTAGTTAGTTTTCTTAAAATGTGAAACAGCACAACACAATTTAAGTTTTTTTTTTTTTTTTTTTTTACTACTCTTCAAATAAAACTATTTTTAGATATTTCTAGAAGAAATAGTTGTAAAACTGTACTAAATAATAACCTACATAGTTAGAGAAATCCGCAATAGATGGCGCAACTTGTATAACCTAAGCGCTATCGAAATTTATATATAAAATAAATGCATATTTTCTAAAGGAATTTTCCCACAGAACGGACATGGCTGCTGAACAATCAAGATATAACCAACAGTTTTACTTCTAATACCTTTCATGTTTTTATGTTGTGAAGTCTTTTGATTGTAATCCGCAGCAAATAAATTAATTATTTGACTTGAACTGGAATAAGAATTTCTTCTAGAGCTGATCACAAATAAATATATGGCGCAGTCACTTTCTGACACAATTCTTAAAATGCCTTTGAGCCACAAACTTGTTCAAAGTACCAAAAAAAAAAAAAAACTTTTGAAAAAGCAATAGACATAAATTTCCTTTAAAAAAAGCAAATTCGATTCACTCTTTTAAAGACTATCCTGCTATTTAAAAATAGTTTTAAAAGAAATCATTTTAAATTAAGGAACTCAAAATCTGAGGAATCAATAATTAGATCATTATAATTTTTTTTTTTATTCTTTCTTCTTTTTTTTTATTTATAACTAAAACTCAGCATTTGAAAATTCCCTTTTAAAAAAAAAATACAAAATTAAATAAGATTTTCAATGTAATCATGCCTTCAATTCCTGTAATAAATATTTTTTTAAAGCCGTATGTTTTTAAAACCGTACCGTATGTAAATTCTCTATTTTATTATGATAAACAATTAAAAAATAAAAGGAAAAATATTACCAAAAGAAACACCTGAAAAATATTAGATATTATATCAAAGTTTGAATCATAAAATTGATTCTTTCCCCCATTTTATACACTTTTACTATCAATAGAGTTGTATTTCTTTGTATAGACTCTCATCTGCCAGTTATTATCTTTTGATGAAACTTGTGCCTCTAGAACATCTATTTCATTTCAAGATAAATAATTTTCTGTATTTTTACATAACTAACAGCTTTTTATGATTCCTGGCTTTATGGGATATGTGATCAACGAAAGCTATTATCCCACCAACTTTGCAATTTACTTTCACTTCTTTCTTTTACAAGTTGATGTGACAGTTATGAACTTTTGGTTACAATGGAAATAAGTTTGCTTTATTGTTAAAATATAAACAAAGTAAATAATCTCAAAATAAGCAAGCTCCTGGCATCTCCCCCATTTCGATTACATTCTGAAAAACTCGAAAAGAAATGCAAAAGTATATTCAATCTCATGATCTTTACTCTTAATTTATACTTTTTTTTTGTATCTAGTCATTTATTTTTGATTTCTTCACAGATAGTTTAAGATTTTTTTTTTCTTTCGAGAAACACTTTAACTCTTTATTTCAAATATTATTTTTTGCCTTTGTTTTCAGTTTGACTACAGAGTATAGCATTATTGAGTAAGTTTTAACGTTTATATTTTGTGTTTATTTTATTCCATTCTTAAGTAAGTTTCTTAAAGGATGGCGTTTTTCAAAGTGATAGAATAGTAATAACTGGATCTCGTGATTTTATGTAAAATTCTGTAGCATGGGTTAATTCTTGTTAAATTTATCGGGCTACAATTTGTCAGATTAATGTGAAATTAATGTAAAGAGTCGTGTCGGTTTCATTGTCGATTTAGTCAGCTAAATGTGGTTCAAAATTGTTTCCTTTGTTGTCTATATTGCACGGACCTTTGAAATATGCAAACAGAAATATTTAATGAACAAAACAAAAAACATTCTGAAAAACGATTTTCATGGAATGTGTCATACAATAAATCGGTAATTTTAATGCTACTAAAGAAAGCAAATTAAGAATTTTAAAGCACACGTGAAGAAACAAGTATAGCGTAATCGAAAATATACATTAGTTGTTCTATACTTAGTTTTAGAATGCATATGAATTTCTTATATTTCATTTTTATTGTATGAAAGAACCGGTGATATATTAAGTTCCAAATGGTGTTTTTTTTAACGAAACATAATTTTTGAATATGCGAAAATATACCTTTCAAGATGTTAAAGATGATTAAAGAGAAAAGTTTACCAGCATAATTTTTTCCCCTTCTCATTAGGAGACCAACGCATTTTTATTTAAATTACGACATATGGCTATAACTCATAAGCTTTAATTTCATTAAAATAATGCGGTCTTGAAACTTTTCTTGAGAGTTACTTAGGATGTATGTTCGCAGCACAAACAATATAATTTAAACAAGTACTTTTTATTCATAATATTTGTCTAAATTTCCTTATGCGTTGTTTCCTAAGCATTCCATGCATCTTCTTTTTTACAGCTGTTTCTTACACGTATAATTTGTTGCTTTTGAATAATAGTTATTTGAAATTTTTAGTGTCAATTAACCCTTTATAGACTCATTTTATTTCTGGATTATGGATAAAAAATGACAATTTTTAATGCTTATTTTAAAACATATATATCTTTTTAAAAATAACACTATTCGCATACAAATTTTGCTAAAAATTAATGTAACATATATATTTAATTGAATGAGTAATTTAACTGTATAGTTGGCTCTGTATATGGCAGAAATCATTAGACTTTGGAGTCAATTCACACCTACTATTAATATAAAGCTTAGAATATACCTAGCTTTTATCTTGAATTACAAATTTTATTTACATCTTTTGCATTTGCATAAATGATTATGAAATTATCAATCAAAATTTATTCGTGTACGGTAAATTCGAAAACACGGTACTGCACATAACTCAACATCACAATCTGGACAGTAGAATCTTCTTTCTCTTCTTACCTTCTTTCCTTTACTGTCTCTCTTTGAGCCTTTGTTGGATTCATTTTCTTCTCTGTTGGAGGAATGTAGTCAACAAAGTGCCTTTCAGACAAGCATGAAGGGGAGGGTGGAGTTACTCAGCAAAAAGACGTACTCCTTTTGCAGAAAATTCCACCGAGTGGTACTTTTCAATTGTTTGAAACCATGAAATGCACATGTGAAATAATTCGGGAAAGACCGATTGTACAGTGTAAATTTCACAGTGCCCGAATATACTCGGGATGAGCCAGGATGGCACGTTTCGTCTGTCCGAGTTTAGTTTGGGAAAACCCGGAAAGGGGGGTTAATTCATAAATAGAAATTTTCTTCAACATTTTAAAATATAGTCATTATTTAATTTTTTCTTTTACACATATATTAATAATTACTATTTGTTCGCTCTCAGATCGGAAAACAGGATCATCACGGCTCTTCCAAAATACATAGCTAATAATTTTATTACGGATAAAAATCACATTATACTTTTAATGCCTATTTTGTAAAAAAAGAAAATTATTAAATGATGTCCACAAAAATATAATGCCGAGAAGAACCAGAAAAGGTATTGGTTTACTTTGAAGATAATCGATGCGAACTTCTTCTTTAATAACAAAATAAAATTAGCATTTTTCTCCGATTGAAATTGAAAGTAGCTGTTTACAACGTTTTTCATAGAATGCAGTAATGATATTTATTTTCTAGGAAAGTTCAAACACAATAAATCGGTTTGAGTTAAGATAAATTTATTGGATGTAAAAATTTAATGTATATTTCCTTATTTTCGATTCTTCTTTTTCGAAAATATGAAAAGAATATTATTTGTGATGAAAGGAATAACGTAGTATAAAAAAAAACTACTGTGCTTAATAAAGAAAAATTGTCTTAATACTGTTTTATTAAACGTTGCACATGTGTAGCGGCAGGTGTTGAGCATCTTCCACCATCGTTGTTCAGTTGAGCATGGTTTGTGTTCTGTGTAAGTCTTGTTTTACAAAGTGCTTCTTTAGTGCGTTGGTTCTTAACTGAGGACAGGAAAAGGAAAGAACAAAATATCAATTTAAGTTTTGTTTAAAGCTTGGCAAGACACCAACCGAAACTTATTCAATGCTTGTACGTATTTATGAAGATCATTTACTGTCCATGAAGTGTGTGCACGAGAGCTTTGCCCGTTTTCGAGAAAGCCGGGAAAGAGAAGAGAGTGTATCTGACAACCTCCGTAGAGAAAGACCGGTGACCTCCGTCAATGACGAAAACATTGAGAAAGTGAATAAATTAATCTCGAAAGACCGTCGATTAACTGTGCGCATGATAGCTGGACGATGAATGCTGCAAGGTACATTGAAATTTTGACCCATTTCATGGAACGTCTACGCAGACTAAGACCACAGTACGCATAAGGTTCATGGTTTTTTGTTCTCGACAATGCTTGCCCTCACACAGCCAATATCGTCAAACAGTTCCTGGCAAAAAAAGGGGGTAATGCAAATTGAACATCCAATATTCTCGCCAGATCTCAATCCTCCAGACGTCTTCCTATTCGAAACTCGCTTTGAAAGGAGAGAGATTTGGCGATATTTCTGACATCCAACGAAACGTGACGAGGCTTTTGAACTCCATCTCAAAAGAAGACTTCTTGTATAGTTTCCAGGACATGTATAGCAGATCTCAGCGGTCCATAGATATGAGAGGTGACTATTTCGAAGGACAGTAAGGTAACTTTCGTTAATATTTCATCTACGTTAATTTTTCATCTACGTTAATGTTATTCACCGAACTTTATTGTTAGAGGTTGTATATACAGAAAAAGAAATGATTGCAGTCTTTGCGAATATCTGATATAAAATACAATTGGATGCGGATTAATCAATAAGACCATTTGCGCTTAGAATTAGACCTGGCGTTAGATTATGTGTTGCGCAACCGCAATTTCAGTATGCATTGTTTGTGTTTATTAGAAATATTTAGAATTTTTATCTAGAAATAGAGGACAACACAGAAGACAATTTTTGGGTAAATCTAAATCGACCGAACCTGGCACATGCAGATTCATTAACAGAATTACCACTTATATTTATCAAGAATGTCATTTTTCTTTAAAAAGTTCTTTCGAATTTCATTTCATTAATTTTTTAGTTTTATATCTCAAGAATAAGTTATTCTTCTTTATAAAGGGTGTTCCCCGAATTCGGTCAACAAATTCAGAAAGGTGATGGGCAGCATGGGGACGAAAATCACCGTAGAACATTTGATCGCAAATCATGTTTATTCGGTGAAAATTGCGATGATAGTAGCCTTCGGGAGGACGTTAAGCCAGATGAGTAGAGGGGCCAAAAGAACGCTGGCATTTAAAAGGCCGCGGTTGTATTTAAGAAGCGTCCACGTCGCAAATCTCATTTGACTGGAGAGAATAAAAGCGGCAAGTAAGTTGTCATGGGTGCTAAACTGTATTTTTAACAATGTCGGATTACAGGAACAAGGAATTTGAGGATATACGTCCAAGCCGATTGCAATGGACGTCTAGCAAAGAGAATGTACCAGGACCATTTTCTGAGGAGATGTCCGCACCACGCCACCTTCCCGTCATACTACCTGTACTATGACCTACGTGGCCGCAACTTCGAACAATACCTTTAGCAATCACTTGTCGTTGAAATTCTGACATCGAGCTGGGATGAATTGTTCGTAATGTAAACATGTTTTACGTCTATTAAATGTATTTTTTACCTCTTATTGCCCGTTTTAATTCCACTTGACATCACATCCTTCATAACTTTTTTTTGCGAATCACCCCGACTAAAGGAGGTTTGCGACTCCATGTTCTATGGTGATTTGTCGCATCTTTATTATGTAGGGTATTGCTGAATTCGATCGATCAACAAATTCAGAAGGGCAGACAGCATAGGGACGACAAATTACGAGAGAACATGGGGTCACCCCTCTGAATTTGTTGGTCGAATTCAGTAATAAGTTGCATTTTAAGAATCAACTGACTTTGTTTTCTTCGGTAATAATTTCTTCAAAGAACATTGATGTTTATGAAACGAACTGTCTTAAATATACTGTAGTATAAATATAATAAAATTAATTTTTTAACCCTTGATAAATATATTACTCCCATTCACTTTAAATATAGGCTTTAAAATGTGCATATTTTTGTCATCAATCCTTATATTTTATATCAAATCGCTTTATACATATATATATTTGTAAAAAAATATCCCAGAGTCAATTTAACAATTGATATTCAATAGCAGAACATATTTTTTAAATTTAATGTTACTACGTGCTGTATAAAGAATGTATTTGAAATAAAATGTTAGCTTTTTTTGTTGTTGTTCATTTCAGTCAATTTTTCTGTTTAAATATGCATTAGTACATTCTAATTGAAAAATTAGTTTATATTTAACTGTGTAATAATACAGCAATATGTAAATAAAGAGTTTATTGGTAAAATTTTAAGGAAAAAACTCCGCAAAAAACAAGACATCACGATCCAGAGTTTATAAATAAATATTCGAAGACCTAAAAGCATCGAACAAAATTAGATCGCAACATCACTTAAAGAATTCTCATTAAATGTTTGTTTCTTTTCATTTTTATAAAAATTATTTTTTTCTTTGGTTAACCTGTAACATATACATTAGTAGCAATTAGTGAGAGAGTAAAAAAAGCAATAAACGAAAAAGCCATTAAAGTGTATTCAATGCTCTTTAATGACTAACTTAGTCAATTAGGTTACATTATTTGTTCTACCTCGTTAATTGGGCTTGTAACTATCAAATGGATAAATAATAAAATAAAAAATGTACAAGTTGTTTGTAATGCATTTCAACGAAGGATACTCATTGCATTAAAGTCACGCTAAAGTTATACTTAGCATTATTGAGGATTTTTAAATACATCCTTGTTTATAATCAAGGAGTCCTAAGAGAAGCTCAATTAGTTGTTAATTGTATGTAAAAAAATGGATAAAGTTTGTTTTTTTTATGTTGAACAGTATAATTGTTGGTAATGATTTTAGGAAAAAGTTTTAATTTTGGAAGACAGTAAAGATTTTTAAAATTAATATTACTATATTTTTAAATGCAATAATTATGTTTTCAGTCATCATTTAACTGTAAACATAACTATTTTTGTTTATTTATTTATTGCATTTTCTCAATTAAGTTTAAAACTAAATTGAGGATTTTTCATTTGGGCTTACAATTAAACACTCTTCAAAATTTAGAACCTTAAACTGTCTTCAAAAATTTTTAGCTTTATTTTGAACTAAATTGTACATTTCATCCAAATGGAGAACTATTTTCACAGTATTCGTTATTCATAGTTAAATTTCAATGTGTAGGTTTCTGAATCTGTCCTAATGTTATACAAAATAAGCTTCACCTTTAAATAACAGTGCAAACTGACGAGCCATTTTAAAAGTAAAACAGAGCCAATTACTTAAAATACGAGATCCTGTATATAATTTATACAAAACATTAGAATATGAGTATGAGGAATAATATATGATACAGAGAATGAGATAAGGGATATGTTACATCGTTAATTAACCAATTTGTTTACTGCCAAATCATTGTCAACAAAACAGTTCGTTGCCACTTGTGCTATACTAAATTAAAGATTCCATGGCGATTAAATACTTAACTCAAACTTTGCCCTGTTCACAAATTCAGTACGATGTAGAAATATATCTGGTAAGAATTGTAGGTGCTTTCATACCATTGACCAATTTCGCCAAATCCAAACACGTCGCTAACTCAAAATGCATCGCCAAATGCTGTTATGGTTATTACTGTACTTTTATATGTGTATAGGAATGGTTTTCCCAATTTGACAAATTACGAGGTCCGTCGCCAAAAGCTCTCGTGTAGCTGAACAGTGCGAAGTTAATCTTCACTCACTCACCCACTATTGGCAGCATTTGGCGATGTCTTTTGATTTGAAAAAATGGTTGACGAGATATGATACGTAAGCACCGAATATGAAACTTAATTATTTTAAATTAGGTTTAGTTTAGTTATTAGTTAGTTATTATTAATTATTAGTTTTAATTAGTTTAAATCACATTTTACATGAATGCATATTTCATCAAAACATATTTTGTACAATTTGTATTGTTGCAATCTTCAATAGAAAAATCTGATTTTCAGATGGTAATAGAAAGTCACTAAGAGATCCCCTTTATATCAATTGAATATATTGTTTTCCTGTTTACTAATTTTGATACTCTTTTCTTTTTACGGATATAGATGTCACGCGGTTTTGTGATAAAATCATAAAAATTCTTTTCAATGAATAGTGGTTTCAGTCAGCCGGTACAAAAGTAAATACTTATGATTTATGTAACATAAAAAAAATTAAGTTTACATACAAATTTCAATTTAGAATGAAAATCAAGAAAACTGTCTGTTTAGTATTTGGCCACAAGAAATCTTTTCACTTAAAACTGACAAGCTACCTCAGGGGAACACCATTTCTCCTTTAAAAAAAGTTTTCAACACTTTTTCTATTACTAAAACTTACATTTTGAATGCAAGATAAAATTTCAGTGTTTGATATTCAAATGTAGAATAGACGTTTTTGAATGCAAAAATTGTTAGAAAAGCATTTTTGAAAACTACAATTTAAATAAATTTGTAGCGAAGAACGAAAAGAGAAATGGAGGATAAAAAGTCTCATTCTTTACATGCAACCAGTATCATTCGTGGAATCGGTAAACAAAATCCAGAACGATTATGATTTCTGTAATACTGTAATTTGATGCCTTTTTTAACATAAAATGAGATAAAGGTATATGAAAAAGTTTAATAATAAATTCAGCTTGAAATTGCTGCGTATTGATTTACCATAGTAATTTTGAACCTCGTAAATAAATTTGTCGCTTACCTTGCTTCCCCCCCCCCAGATCAGGGGTAGCCAACCTGCGGCACGCGTGCCACATTGTGGCACGTCGGAGTTGTGGCAATGGCACGCAAGCAAAAAATTAACATATTTTATATTTATGCAGGAACTATCTACTTAATTAATAGTGCTTTGAGTTGTGGGATGGTTTTAAAAATTTAAAACCCATTTTTGCTGGATTCTTTCAGTGCCAGGTTTAATGATTTGCAAGATGATAAAAAATGTGAATATTTTCACAAATCATTTTTCAATTTCTGTGCAAAATTTTAATTGTTACCTACCTGAAATCCAAATCAAAATTATTGTAAATAGTTGAAACAGCCTGAAAAGCAAATATAAGGAATTACATTGAATTTTGGAAATTTGCACTAAGCAATTTTTTCAATTTACACGATTTGCCTGTCAGATATTGTTGTAGAATTGGATCAACATACGTTTGTGAACAAATGTTTCTTTTATGAGCATAACAAAATCAAAATATCGTTCAAAATTAACTGAACTGATTTTCAATAAATTTATGTTTGTGCTTTGGTCTCATTTATTATATTGTTTTTAAATTTCCACTACTTAGACTTGCAATAAAATGTGCTCTTTGCGTAAAGGTTGTAATAAGCCTATTCGCAACATTTTTTCTCCTTTCATTTGTTCGAAAAGTTGGAAGTGGTACGTTATTTTTTATCTGAAAGTGGCACTCTTTCTAAAAAGGTTGGCCACTCCTGCCCTAGATGATCCCATGATTAAAGTTTACGAAGGCGAGTTCCCCAAGTCTTTTGTGAATGTGGCCAATCCACTCATACTTGATGACATTGTTTTCCCTAAACATGTCTTTCACAGTTGGATATCCTTGTAAACCACAATCACCATAAAAAGATCGGTATTTAAAATGCCTCAGGTAGAAAGAGCGTTTGAAGCTCTTAGCGAAATTGCAGCGTAATATGCTCCTATAGATTCTACGCTGGATGCTGAACAAGAAGAATTTTTGGAACAAATGACATCATTAGACAATTTTTTTAAATTTCGAATACCAATTCTTAGACATGATTTCTATTACAACTTCTCTGTGTAAACAAATCGGCCACAACTCATCTATATTTAATGATGTATGAACTCGTCATTTCCAAGGAACACAAGATACTTCACAATTTTCGTGGTATCTTTGATCATCAGTTCTAGTATTTATTTCTTAAAAGCTACAGTGAGTGAATATTAACGTCGCACTGTTCAGCTATACACGAGGGCTTTTGGCGACGGACTGCGTAATTTTGAACCATGGTCAAGTGACGTGGACGACTCCCCCTCTCCTAAATGTCTCACCACACTAATGGGGTGACGTTTGAGCTCTCAACAGATTTAATGTGCATCCCTCCCCTACACGGCGGGTCTTCAGTGGTACGGGGCTCGAACTCATGACACGCTAGCCATGATCCGATACCTTGACCACTTGGCTACTGTGGCCACCAAAAGCTGCAATATTTATGGATTTCTGTGCAATTGATAAAGTAGCTTTCAGAAGCTTCTTTGTGCAGTTCCTTATTGATTTAGGTAAGCATGACACATCTAATGCAGAACTAAGTTTTTTATAGCATAATCTCATACGTAAAACATTGAGTATTTATTTAATTCAACTTGCTTTTTTATTTTTTTGGATAGTGAAATCCTATTGATGAGACAGCAATTTGTGCATGTAAGAACATTTTCGAAAGAAATAAAAACTAGATTCTCTCTCTCTCTCGTCTGTATGTTCTAAGTATTTTGCTAAACAGAATCGTTAATTGAGAGGTTTATAACCACCTGAGTATTTTTAAACCAAAAATACGATTCGTTATTGTATTTTTCGTTCAATGTTTTTTACATAGTTTTAAATTCACTGACTGTGTGCATATGTCTTCAGATGATTGATTAGAGGAGTGATGAGTACTATGAAAAACTCGTTTTGAAGATTTTTACTTATTTTTATAATCGCCATTTATATCGCGCAACAAAACAAAAATAAAATTCAGAAATCTGTTAAATAACGTGAAGAATTTATTCAAATAGAAATGTTCAATGTAAGGATTAAATTCCAAATGAAACTCAAACCCCACTGGATAGCTCAGCAAAGAAATAAAAAAAAATCCTACATTGTCATTTGTTATTTCGTAAGTTACTCAACTAAATGTGAAGCCAAATTTTTCAAAAAATTAATATGCTTAAAAAAAAATTTTTTTTTTTTAAATATAGGCCGTAAATGTTTTTAAAAACTGAAGCAAAATTGGATATTATGTGAAGACTTTAATTTCGGTTTCAAAATATCAATTTTCATTTTTTTAAAAATAATTCTGACATTAATTTCTACGTATCGTAGATTCAAAGGAAATGTGTAGTTTTAGAATGATTGAAATGTAGAACGTTAAAAATGTAGTTAAGACTTCCATTATTGCATTGTACAAAAAATATTTTCTACGTTTTTTTTCCAGATTTAAAATTTTTAATGCTGTCGGATAACTCAATTCTAGTCACATCTAACCATGCTTCAAAATTATTAAATAAGTTTTCTACATGCTGCTTTGAAATATGACGTTAAAACATAATCACAATCTAGCTATTCTCAAAATTTTCGAATGCTTTGAAACATTTAACAATTTTATTAAATGACATTTGCTTATCATATAAATTGCCGAAAGAGTTTTCTTTCTGCATACAAATAATTTAAAGGTAAATCCATAGTTATCAAAAATGTTTTTTTCTTATTAAAATTAAGAATTAATACGGAAAAATGGTTCTTTCAAAAATTAATTACAAATTATTTTTGTGAAGCATTTTTTTTTGTAAAGTTTTACTAGAATTAATTTAATTGCCTACATAAGAAATGCTTTATTCAATTTTGACCAGTCAGTAATAACACTAGGCAACAAAAAACAACTTTATGTCTGTTTCCTAGTTTTAAATAGTCTAATCTTACTAATTTTGGGTTAAAAAAAACGAATATGTAAATGAAATTTATTTATTAGCTCTTGTTTTTAAGATATACCACATTCCATCCATCAATTTATTAGTAAATTTGAGAACAAGTCATTACTAACTACTAAATACAATACAATAAATTTTGTTTAAAGTGTTCATATCAGAAATCAGTAGAATTTTAATACGCTTTTATAAGTTTCACTTGCATGTAACGGAATCTTAGAACTCGATTTTTACCCACTTAAAAAGATCGGATTTATTCGAAATTTCGTACACTTATCAAGGATCGATGATAATACAGCAATTTCATAATTTTGTTCCATTGTCCTTTTCAGGATCATCAGGAATAAGGATAATCAAATTATGCGATATTTCCATATACCACTTCCAGATATGGCGACTTATTGCATATATCATTTTTAAATTTGGCGACTAGATCCATACACCATTTTCAGACATGGCGAATAATTTCATACATCATTTCCAGATTTGGCGACTAATTTCAGATTTAGCTACAAAAAGAATAAGGTGTAACCCTAAAGCAAGTGTTATGAATTTAAAGCTAATTATATGCAAGTATGAAATACACTTGTGATTAAAAGAAATAAAACACAAAAACAAACAAAAGTGTTCTGTATCTGAGAAAGTGGAGGGTGGGTGTGTGTTAGCAATTTCTCACCATAATATAAACATTTTTCTGAAAATGAAAAAAAAAAAAGGCTCGTGCATGTGAAAAAAAAACTTGCCGTTCTAACTACTAAATATTTTTTTAGTTTTATAAAGCAATACGTTTAGAAATGATGATACGAATCAATATGAAAGGAACACGTTTAAAGGGAGAAAAAACGATTGACACTTAATCTTACCATGTTTTTATTGACTCACTTTCTTTAAAGTCTGTCCGGGTGGAATTTTGTAATTGGTTTTAAACTGTGTGACTTTCCGAGGAGCTAGAGACTTGAAATTTGGACCATAGCTCAGAAGTGGATGACAATGCATGAAAATGTGAAAAAAGAAAACGAAAAGCAGGAATTTTATAATTTTTAGTGCGTTATAAAAAAAAGGTACATTAAAATTTTTTTTTAATTCGAACTTTTTCTTTGCACACTTTTATTTGTTTGACCTGTTCAAAAGAGACGGAATCTAATATAACGATACGGGACTCATCCGAGGCCTCGTAAACGGAGAGAATAAATACACTTCAGACTCGTTAATTAATATCCATTGAAGAGCAAGACTAATTCCACAGCCACGTAATTCCAGCTTCAAATATTAAACTCAAGGATAAATTCAACAATGAATAAATGATAGTTTAAAAAACTAAAAAACATGCTTTTATTGTAGTTCGAATTAAAAAATGAAAAATAAATTATAGTTCGAAAAAAACTAAAAAACACGCTTCTATACTGAATCCAGCTAAAAAGTAAAAAAAAAAAAATTCTTAATAAAGAATAAAATGATTAACGAGAAAATGAACGTCATTTGGGGTAAAAGCGTAGAGTTTTCTAAAAATGTGTATCAATTGTTATAATTTCTAACTTCTATTCCGAAAAGCTGAATTAGTGTAAAAATGTAGTACAAAGCACCCCACGCTTTGTACTACACGTGATTTTTAGTTTTTTTCAAACTGTAATTTATTTTTTTATTGTCCTTTGGACTAAATTCATGTGACGTCACGATCACGTGAAACGGTGTCACGTGATTACGCTGTCGTTTGTTTACTGCTATACCTACGCTTATTTTGTTCTTTTGGGATAATAAGCCTTTGTTGCTCCAAATCCCAAATAAAGATATTAACTGTAACTATATTTTGTTCTTTTAGTTTAACATTATAATTTTTAAAACGTCTTATTTTGCTTAAATGGTTGCTTGATAAGAAAAAAAAAGGATTATTGTTGGGGGAAAAAAATTATTTTTTAATATCGAACAAAAAATTTGAGTGTTTTGAATTTGTTACTTCATATAGTTAATTCTTACTTCATTACTTCCTTCTTTTTTATGTTCAAAAATGACATACTGCGCAGCATTTGGTTGCAATAACTGCACACTAAAAGAAAACGGCAGAAATACCACGTTTTTCAAATTTCCTTTAAAAAATCCAACTTTATTAAAAACATAGATAAAAATGATTAGGTGAGAAAAATTCGTACCTTCTTCTTCTTATGTACTATGTTCGGATCATTTCGAAGAAAAATGTTTCGAATACCAAAATTTTACTAATCGCAGACATTTAAAACCTGGCTCTTTTTTCCAAACATTTTTGTATTTACAAAAAGCCCTTCTTCTCGAAGGATTCTGGAAAGATGCAAGCTGAAGAGTCAGAAATCCACCACTAAAGAGCTGGAAGAATCGAAACCAAAACTTTGGGCTACTCCTTCACGTGAGGACAATTCGCCACATTCTGCTGTCATGCCTATGCGATTGACTTTCTGCTTTCATGCCTGAGCGCAAGATGTAATCCATTCATTCTAAACTATACTCTTTAGCCAATTATTATTCGAAATCTGAACTGTAACAATATCTGATTGGTACCGCCGTGTGAGCGTAGAATATCGATTTAAATGAAAACTGGTCTCACAGTCTCTCTGAGCAAAAGTTACAACATACGTGTGGGAACCATGGTTTATGAGGTTCACCTACTTTCAGTCCGAAGTGAAGGGAGTAAGCTGTCTTTACTACTGGGCTGATGGTTTGCTTCTGAGCTGCAAAAGTCATTTCACCCCAAACGTAATGGCTGTCGGGGTTATTAACGCAGTTCCATGGAATTTTAATCTGAATGAAGTAAATGGAAAAATTTGGGTGATATATTTAAGTGAAACTGCTTTTTAACACTTTCTGTTACAACGTAGATATTCCACGTAACTGATATAAGCAGTCTTTGAGACCTAAATATAGTTGAATTGATTTACCTTGAGTTGTAATTCGAAAAACAGCGAATATTACTTGAATCGTGATCTATTGTCTGTTCTTTGTTCTTCTGATGCTCTAGGTTACATTCAAAACATACTTGAAGGAAGGTGGCTTGGTTACTAGTCTTTCACTGGTTAAAAATTTGACCCTGAAGCAAGAGCTTCCATCTACCCACTCAAATAAACATCAAAAAGATTATACACAGAAAGTAACGATGAGTAAAAATACAGCTATTTATGAATAGCGAGGAGTTCTGATTCTTGAAAACAAGAGCTAATCTGAAGTTTTTATGGTGATTTTCGTGTTTAGCAGGCCAAAATACTGCTAAATAAACTATTTTTAAGCCCGAAAAAATTTTGATGTTGCCTAATGAATCAATGCTATTTTTTGCTCATTAAAAAAAGAAAGGAAAGACAACTTGATATTTTATGCCTGGTCATGAATTCTGAGCTTGTAAAGATTTGTGGGAAACGAGCATAATCCAATATCAATCTATATTTGCTAGACAAGATTTTAATTTAGTTTTCATTAAAATTGGTTATAGGAAACCATCTACTTTGTCTAAAGTTCTTACATATGTCCTTTTTAGTATTAGGTAAAATCACATTTTTATTGAATAACGCAAGAGACGAAATTTATCGACGCAAAAAATACCCTATTTTTTGCTGATGTTCATTATGAAAACTTTTTGAGCTTAACTTCTGGGAAGTGTTACTTTTTTAAGTGAAATTTTGTAATTTTTTTCCTCCGTAAGATTTTTACACAAAATAACAAGAATTTCAGATTCAAACCAAAAATGAGATTGAGATTTAAATTTTCGGCACTCAAATCGCGAACCCATTTCCTTGAATGTAATAAAGCTGTAGTTGCAGTTTAGTCCAGACCATATTTAAATAAGTGTCTGGGAAGAAGCAGATGAAAATTTTATTCCATCTTTGTCGCATTCCTCCCTCGCGAATGCGTTTTATGACGCAAAAACATATGTATAACATTTCTATTTTATTTACACACATTTTCTGATAAAAACGGATAAAATTTTAAAAAGAGGGAAGAAATACTTTAATATATATGAAATATGTATCATAATTCTGTGCCGACAGAACTTCTTGTTTTATTTATTTACTTACTTTTGTCACTTAATGCTCATTTTCATTCTGTTTGCGCTAAACGTTAAAAAAATTTTAAGTATTTTTTTATACAAAATTTATGGAAATGTTTGTTTTACTTTTGATCTTTTTTGTTCACACCAGAAAGTCTATTGATGAAGCTAAATTAAAAAGAAATAGTACAAGTTTTGCATTTTAAATTACTTTTATTCCATTCAATTATAAAATTCAAAAGTCACAATTTATCATATTGGTACCGCGGATTGTGATTTGTGATTTGCGGATCGTGATCGAACACGCTGGCGCAATGATAAACTATATTCGGCGGCATTTGATCGTCGGACTGAGCGGTATGTTGGCACTGTTCATGTTATTGGTGTCCATTTTAAGTTGAGAACGTCACACTTGCAGATTACATGTGACTTAGCTTTGAGTCGACATCTCTGGCCTTTCCTCTCGAACAGTAATTCAATCCATAGTCTGAGTCGATGTGCTCGGGCGATCTATCTATCGTACCTCGTATCTCGCTTGTTGCTATCATGAACTAGGTAACACCCACATCCGATTTGAACTGCCTGCCAGTGCCGTAGTATATCAAATAACACGATAGTTTTTTTGGCATACACGTTGAAAATAAACATCAGTGATGTTGAGTGCTGGCCGAGAGCAGTGTCAGACAACGTTCTTCATTCCAAAACATAGTGTATTACCTTGCAAGCAGAACCTCTGACACCGGTGCACTTCTGTCACACTGGAAATGCTCGATCGGGTCATCACCGATGGCGTTGGTTGCCCCACAACTGGTTATTGTGTTAGTATGAAATGAATCCCAGTATACCGTAATCTTGTAATACTTATACAATGGTTGACCAAGTAAGAATTGTAACCAAGTTTTTACGAATGACTTTTTGACCACGCCCCTCAGATACGAAGATTAATGTATCATCTTCTTCTTTATGTTAACAACGAATGCCTGATCATCGTCAAATTGATGTGGTAACTGCTGCACCATTGCGTCCACAACCACGGGTACATTAATGACATGTCCGATCAGGCCCGCTTTTCCGCTTAGGCACGCTGGGCACATACCTACAGCGCAAAAGATTTGAGGGCGCAAAAAATTGGAGGGCGAAAAAAAAAAGAGAAAAAAATTGAAATTACAGCGAACGTATCAGCAACGTGAGAGAAGAATTTCCGCCCTTTAAGAGAGTAAGGACTGAAATGAGATCTACTATGGAAAAAGAAATGCTTAACAATTTGATGTTGCTACGCATTCAAAAGGATATTACCCTGGAAATTGATTATATATACAATGCTGTTATTAATGATTTTTCTATGATCAAAGCTCGAAGAAAACCTTTGTTATACAAGTACAAATGACAGTGACTCAACAAAGAATAAGGTTATCTAAAACTAAAATATAGTAAAATAATAAGTGAAGAAAAAGATGATAATTAATAAGTTGAAAACAGTTCATACCATAATGTATACTCTGTATTGTAATGGCAAACGCGATTTCATTAATTTACTGCACTAATTTACAAAAGGATGGAGGGGTCCGTGATGCCATAAGGTAAGAAATGAACAAGAGTGGCAAAAATATGCCACTTCCCTTTCCTTATCATTGCCAGTCCAGGACACGGCGGGTCCTTAGGTGGTGGATAATGGAATGACTCCCCAAAGAGCAAAAACAAATAAAAGAGTTTGAGTAAAGAAAAAATCCATCTCAAACCAAAATTGGCAAGGTAAAAACAAAAGGAGGGGGAGGTGCCCTGGAGATTTAGGGGCGTAACAATTTAAAGTACCTAGGGCGCCGGCGAGGTAAAAAACGATTCTGTGTCCGATGATAACATTAATTGCCGTGTCGTAATGCAACCGACGTATCTGCATAAATGATAGTCCCAGTGATACTAGATGTGCACTAATCGGATATAATGTGGGCAACCAGTGTTGCTTAGGTGGATACGCAAATCCATTCAAGCGTGACAACGTGGACACTTTGTCCAAGTACAATGAGTTTTTACACGTAGAGCACAGTTTAAAATTAGCCGCTAGCTCTTCAGCTTCTCCAATGAGCGCTTAAACCATAGACGATTCCACACATTAAACTTATGTCCGAATGGATTGTTCACAAACGTCGTGGTGAAACGTGCCCTAGCTGCTGCCCAATATGATTTCATAAACAACGATCTTACACAATCGAAGCCTACACAGTACGATGTCAATATAGAAACGATTTCATCATCCATCTGCCTAATTTCTACTACCCCAGCTGCTGATGTACTGGTACCGTCGTTGATCCATTTGGTCGCATTCATTCTTTTATGTTCCCGGCACTGCTTGACTCGACCATATGGTGTTTTATTGGTACCATTCGATTGCTCTAGGAAGGTCTTTCTAACCGATATGTATGTATTTGGATTTGGCTTTTTGACGCGCATAGGCCAACATTATACATCTTTGATAATACTTTTTTTTTATTTTAACACCTTATTATATTTACTGTCACAATTTCAGACTAATCTTTTATATACAATCGATAGATTTTGATGAGAGCTGACGGTTGAAACAAAAATGAACGGCGTAGCTTCTCGGAGTCAAAAGTTATACTAAATGAAATCTCGATACGCAGCAAAATGACCTCAAAATGGCGGCGCTTTTTCCTCCATCAAGCGGGATATATTACATTCCTTACAATACGTAATGAATTCTTTGAACCTTTAGCAATCCAGTGGTGAAATTGAATTTTGGATGGATATGATACATATATGTAGCTGCAACACCAAACTGTATCCACTGATTTTGTTATCACTCGTTTTTTTAGTTGGATGGACGATGGAAATGATGGAATTTAAAGACGTATTCTCGTCCAAAATTATTTTACAAAAACAAATGCACCCGTTTTAAAGGGCATGTGTTTATGAAGTGGGCGTTGTTTAATTATCCATTTTGTCTAATATATCAATGAAAAAGTTTTAATATAATTATTGGATAACTTTTTTATGAATGTTTTTTATTCTAACCGTGACTGCTAATATAAACGTAAGGAAATTAGATATTATTCATGTAAAGCTTCTTCCCTTACGTCTTCAGAAAGTTTCTAAGTACGGCATCAATTTTTCATAAAATCAAGAAAGCACACCAAATGAATACAAAAGTGCTCCCTATCATATACAAGAAATGTATTTATACTCAAAGTTAATGAAGCTTCGCTTGTGTGGTTCTAATCAAGAGATGGCTGCATGAGAAAAACATTGAAATTCAGGTATAATTTCCCCAAGTTTTCAAAGAAATCAGATTATGTCAGGACATTTTAATAAGTAATCCTTTAAATAATTAGACGCGAGTTAAATTATAATCATTTGATAAATATATTACAGTATTTTCTGCGCTATAGTGACTTGTAAATGCAAATCTAAACCGCCCTAGGAAGCATACAAACACAGACTATATATATTGTAACGTAGATCGGGGTTCGAGAATTTTATGCAAAATCAGTCGTAAATAACAAGGCAATTCCTTAAGAGCGATGAGTATTTATTGGCGTAAATCAATCCCTGAAAATACAGGATTCAACAGCAAAATTCGCAGAATAATTAACAGAAGGATTTCACACCTTCAACAGCACTCAGACACAATAAGCAGTGTCTAAAATTCACGTATGTAAATGACTATTCACAAACACAGCCGAGCTTATCAAATTCAAGGCAAGTCTTCTAATCGCTAATCAAAACAGTGCTCACTACTCGCTGGTTAAAATCAGACTGACTGTTGCGGCGCGTCTCTCTCTATTTATAACAGAGACCGAAATTTCTGGAAAGATGCGCTCGCGCCACAGATCGTGAAATTAGTGGATTTCTCTATTAATTTCTAGAAGAATCCAGAGGGTCCCGAACTCGCCAACATGGTCGCCAAAAATGATGCCAACTTGGCTCTATCGCCAATATTTCGCCAAGTTCCCATTGAATCGCCATTATAACGTAAGGGACGGCGTTGCTTGTGAATATTACAATTTTATCATGAAATAAATATAGCATAGAGTAATATAAAGCCATTGCACATCCAAATACAAATTATTTACATTATTTTATACAAAATTCGTAACATTGCCCTCTCCTCAAAGACTGCACGTCCCGGGTAGTACAATCCCTGAGTAAGAGGCATCTATTTACAGACATAACCTATTCACATAATAATCGAATATAAAGTAACAAATACTCAACAGCAAAAAGCAAATAAACTCAAAATACAAACATAAATTACAACACTAAAATAAAACTAATAAATAAGAAAAGAGTTAAATAAATCACATTATTTACAAAATAATTTGTGACCATGGTCTGAACTTAGGTACCTTATTCTCCTTGGCCAAGGTAAGGGGCTAGCCTATCATAATGTATTACCTTCGGTTTTGTGTGTGGTGATTTCTGTATCCGAACCACAACGTCATTCAGTCTTTTTAGGACTGTGTAAGGACCTTCCCAGTTGGTCTGCAACTTCGGAGAGAATCCTTTGCGACGTTTCGGATTCCATAACCACACTTTGTCGCCTTCGTGAAAGTCGTGTCCGATTGCTCTTGCGTCGTATCGGCTCTTCATCTTCTCTGAAGCCATGCCGATTCTTTCCCTAGCCAAATGATGCATTTCCTCCATCCGTGCCTGGAGTTTTTCGACATACTCCTCAGGCGCCTAAGGAGCATCTGGTGGCCGGCTGAACAAGAGATCTGCAGGCAAACGAAGATCACGTCCGAAGAGCATCTGGGTTGGGGAATAGCCAGTGGGCTCGTGGACGGCACTCCGGTAGGCAAGCAGGAAAAGAGGCAGTTTCTGGTCCCAGTCCTGTTGATTACTGGATACTAGGAGAGAGAGGCTGTTCAGGATGGTTCGATTGAACCTCTCTACCATGCCGTCAGACTGAGGATGTAAAGCTGTTGTCCGGGTTTTGTCAATGCCGAGTATCTCACACAGTCTCTTGCAAACTGCAGAATCGAAGTTCCTTCCCTGATCGGAGTGCAGTTGTAGAGGAACTCCGTATCTTGAGATGCAATGTTGAACTAGAACCTCTGCAACAGTCGGCCTCTTGTCGGATATAGGATAGGCTTCAGGCCACTTAGTGAAGTAGTCCATGAAACCAGGATGTTGTTGTTGCCATCAGATGATCTCGGAAGTGGGCCTAAGATGTCGAAAGCTATTCGTTCGAAAGGCGCTCCCACATTATACAGCTGGAGTCGTCCTCTGGTGCTTTTTTTTTGGACCTTTACGTGCAGCACAGGGATCACATGTGCGACACCACTTCTCAACGTCACTCCACACATTGTTCCAGTAGAAGCGCTCTCGAACTTTTGTAAGGTCTTCATAACACCAAAATACCACCAGTTGGACTGCCATGGAGTTCACTTAGGACTGTCGATATTCTTGTCTTTGGGAGAATTAATTGCCACCTGAATGCTTTTCCGTCGTCAGACTCCCATTTTCAATATAAAACACCATTTCTCAGGTGCAGAGAGTCCCAAAGAGCCCAGTAACGCTTCGTTGTAGGATGGAAAGAGGCGATGTCTTGCCAGCTGGGCTTTTCATCAGATGACTCTTTGAATTCTATTACTGGTTTAATTTCAGGATCAGTCAGTTGATCTTTTCGGACGCTCTCGTCACACCACGGGTCTAATTCCGTGTTGATGGCGTTATAACTTGGCGGACTACTGGATCTATTTCGCCAAATTTCTTTTCGACTCTCGAGCAGTATTTGCAGCTCTCTCAGGACAGGGTCTTCTCGAAAGAGCGTCTGCATTTCCGTGTGCTGATCCTTTTCTGTGGCGAATTTCTACGTCATACTCCTGCAGTCTTTGTATCCACCTGGCTATTTGGCCTTCCGGATTTTTAAATTCAGTAGCCAGGTCAATGATGCATGATTTGTTTGAAGTAGGAATCGTCGACCGTAGAGGTAAGGATGGAAGTTCTCCTCGGCTTTTACGATAGCAAGCAGTTCCTTCCTTGTTACACAGTAGTTTCTTTATGGTCTGGACAGACACTTACTAAAATAGGCGGGCGATGACACGCTCCTGACCATCTATTTCTTGGACAATATAGCTCCGATGCTCTCACAACTTGCATCTGCATCCAGAATAAACTGTTTCCCAGTTTCAGGATATGCCTGGATTGGAGCAGATGTTAGTGCGTCCTTGAGCTTGTTAAAGGCGTTGTTACATTCGTTCGTCCAGATGAATTTCTGTTTTGCTTCGGTCAGCTTATGGAGTGGTCTGGCGATTGTTGAGAAATCTTTCACGAATTTCCGGTAATACGTGCATAAGCCCAAGAAACTACGGAGCTGGTGAACATACGTCGGGCTTTTCCAGTTTTTCACGGCCGAGATCTTATCCAGGTCTGTTCTTACACCTTCCGCCGAAATAATAAGCCCGAGATAGGTGACTTCACGCCGGAACAGGTAACACTTGTATGGACTTAACTTGAGGTTAGCTTCCTTCAGCTTTTGTAGCACACGCCTAATATGTTAAAATGTTCTTCGAAGGAACGCCCCACGATTATGATGTCATCAAGATAAACAGGCAGGTCTCGTACGAAAGTCCTCCGAGAACTGTTTCCATAAGGCGCTCGAATGTTTGCACAAGCCGAAAGGCATAACCATAAATTGCCAGAGTCCTTGTCCCGTGGTGAAGGTTGTCTTTTCTTTATCGTCAGGGTGGATTTCTACCTGCCAATATCCACTCTTGAGATCTAGGGTAGAGAACCAGGTATTGCCAGCGAGTGTATCAAGCGTGTCATCTATTCTTGGAAGAGGGTAGCTGTCCTTCTTGGTCACGTCATTCAGCCTACGATAGTCCACACAAAATCTGGTAGAGCCATCTTTCTTCTTGACCAAGACAATGGGAGATGCCCAGGGACTTGATGACGGCTTAATGATATCATTATCTTGCATGTCTTTAATGAGTGTTTGGACCTCTTCCTGTTTAGCAAACGGCAGTCGTCGGGGGTGCTGCTTAATAGGAGGATGCTCTCCCGTATCAATTCGGTGCTGAATTAGTCTAGTTCTTCCAAAGTCCTCAGATGTTCTTGAAAATAGGCTTTGGAATTCTGAAATCAGCTCTCCTGCAGCACATCTCTGTTTCTCGTCTAAGTCCGTGTTTCGTAGTAAATCCTGACTAGATCCTCTGAAGAAAGGTTTTGGCTTTTGCACTTTCGGTCAACACATGTGACAGGAGCACAAGCTGCTATTACCTCTCCTTCCTGGATAGTTCTGGTCTTATCACTGATGTTAGCCACTCTTACTGGGATGACTGACTTCGAGAGGTCTACTACGAAGCTATCAGTACTCCTGCCTTTGCACTGTCTGGGTCAGGATAATCAATTAGGCCGAATCGGAATTTCCTATTTTCTTCTACTAAACCAGGTATTATGCATTCAGTTCTTGGTGATAATGAGATGTTGGATTTTGCTATAATTTTCTGGTTGGATTCAAACTGAGTTTGTAAGAAAAAGAGTGATGTCTTCAAATTTTGAATGCATATTGCTATTTTCAAAGTCCAGTTTGAAGTTATTGTTCTTCAGAAAATCTAGTCCCAGGATACAGGGATCTGTAATATCTGCTACATATGCCGTATGGCGATAATCGATATTTCCAAACCTTAGAGTGATATTAGCTTTCCTATGTACACAAATCTTTTCACCAGTCACTGTTTGCAAGGAAACGCAGGGAGGCGTCCAGATAATTTTAACTTTGGAGTTTCGAGCCAAATCTTTCCTGATTATTGACACATTGGCTCTAGTATCGACAACCATACGCACGAGATATTATTTGTCCAATCACATAAAGTCCATTTTCACCGCCATTCACTGCAGTAATTTGGAGAATCTTGTGATGGGGCTTTCATTATCTGGCGACCTCCGCCCCGCGAGATGGCCATATCCTAGTTTTCCTGTTCGAAGAAGAGAAGGACTCTCTTCTTTTCTTGCTCGGGGACAGTTATTTCTCAGATGTCCCGCTCTTCCGCATCCCAGCACTTGAATTGCGTTTCTCTTGTTTCTGACGTTTAGCCATAAAGTCTGCATTTCTTCTCTCAGTTTTTCCATGTCGTTATCCATGGAGATTCAGAGG
Organism: Trichonephila clavata; assembly: GCA_019973975.1. Lineage (NCBI taxonomy): Eukaryota > Metazoa > Arthropoda > Arachnida > Araneae > Nephilidae > Trichonephila > Trichonephila clavata. Next base: position 547 of record BMAO01036703.1, on the reverse strand, counting down.
GTGCATCTTCAGTCACTCTAGCTCCCCGAATGTAATGGCGGTCTCTGCGACTGGTTTGAGTAGCGGCCTCTAATTTCAAGGCATATAATAGGGCAGATTTTAGGTCCTGAACATCTGCCATTCTTATAGCCTTCTGAATTTCTCCATCCTTCAGTCCATCCACGAAATGTTGCAGGGAAACTATTTCTCGCACATTTGCTGGCTGGTCGAAGAAAGCCAAGTTGGCGAGCCTTTCTATTTCGGAGGCATACTCCTGCAAATTTTCTCCGGTTTTCTGGAGTCTTGTTTTCATCTGCAGGCGTGCGTAGTCTTTGGAATATTTCTGGCCGAACCAAGATCCAGAGCATTATAGAGGGAGTACAAATTTAGCCGCTCTGTGTCAGGAAGAGTCTGCAGTATTTCAGCGGCTTCTACTCTAAGGGATGCTGCAAGCTGATATGCTTTGACGCCTTCAGTCCATCCATTAGCTTCGGAAATTATGGAAATTGAGTTTTGTATACCTCCCAGTTAGTTTTTCCGTCATAGGTGGACAGTTTCACGATATTGG
>BMAO01036702.1:0-19546 GCA_019973975.1 Trichonephila clavata | reverse complement strand
CGTTTGATTAGAATATAATCTCGATTCATTCTATAAATTAAAAAATATTCTAGTTTACAGAAATAATTTAATCGCATAGACGAAAATTGAATGTAGAATTCAGGACGTAAAATAAATTTAGGAGTCTGCACTAATATGACCAATTAATTTTGTGTGATATAAAAAGAATATATTTTTATGTTGTAACGCAGGTTTCGAATAACTGCTCTGCATACATGTTTAATTAGATTAATGAATACTTTGAAAATTACTTTTTCCGTGCAATAACTAGAAAACACTGTTTCATTAATGTTTTAATACATTAAAACACTCCTAGAAGTATTTTAACTACGATGACATATAAGTAAAGTTATTATATCTCTAATTTAATCTCTCCATCCCTCTCTCTCCCTCTCACATACATATATAATCATTAATAATAAATTAAGCTGCTAAAATTCTGACTCAAAGATTACATACATATTACATTGTGTTTCGAACTTCCATTCGTTTTTCAAATTATTTTGGAATCAATACTGTAAAAACAATTAATCTGAATGAAAATATTACACTTGGACAAATTCACATTATTTAGAATATTCGAAGCATCATTTTAATGTAAAAAACCTAAGAACCACATTGTCAAGTAAATCTATTTACTACATTTTTAAATACGAGCATATATTCTCTTTTTACACTATAGTTTATAGGAATTTAAATTTACATTTTTTACGTCTGAAGTAAAATATTATCTCAACTTAAACTCTGAGAGAGACTTATTTCGCTTTAGAAACTTTTATTTTTTTGTTTATGTATTTGTGTTTTGTAATTTCTTTCATTTTGGTGTACCTATCTTTTCACTTCTTTCCAAAGACGACATTAATTAGACTTCTGTCACTGTAAATATCTTTAAGCTGAAATGAACTCTTAAGCAAAATTGAAAAGAAAAACAACTCGTTGTTGAACAGTGATAGTTTTGTATCGAGTTCAAATAAAGCTTAGCAAGAATAATTTGAAATTAAAATAAGTAAGTTTTCATTCAGCCATCAATGTGCATACAATGAAAATATTATAAGTGTTTCAAGTATTATTACTATACTGACAATGAAAAAAACCAGAAGGAAACAAATCATTTATGTGTATTCAATCGAAATACCCAAGTGGATAAGGAAATTGCTACCTAATTAAACTGCAAATTCAGGCTTAGGACTGAATTGAATGGCAGGGTTAAAACGATTTTATTGAAACAGCGTTTACTCATTGATTGATTATATATATAGCCATAAAATCAATTAATAATAGATAAAAAATAGAAAAATCTTTTTCAAAATTAGGTAAGAAAAGTCTCGAAAGTTAGTATCATATTAGTATGTTTCATATTATTATAAATTAGTATGTAAATTTAAAATTGCTCTAAATTCACACCAAATTTGTTTTATTTGCAAAATGTAAAAACAATAAAATGAAAAATTTATTAAAAACTAGAGTATTTAATTTATTTGAAACGTAAGCGCTTAAAATATATTAAAAGTATTTAATTAGCATTATTTTGAACATAGTTTGATCTTTCACATTATTTAAATATATAATCTCGACAAAATATAAATCACATTTATCATTTCGATAATATGCACAAATTATAATTTTAAATAAATCACTACTTATCAAAAAATGATATTTTGTGTAAGAATACCATAACTTAGAATTTTCTTTTTTCCTTCGTGAGTACCATTATTTATCTTTTTTTTTTTTCGTCATTCGAAAATAAAACTTAGCAGAATAAGAAGAGATGAATCTGCTACATAATATAAAGGCTATATATTTACACTCCATCAGTGACATATCAACAAATACGTTTTCATAACGCCGTGCTTAATTTATATGTTCCGTTGCAGATGTTGAGGAACAATCCATAAAGACACTGCAACTGCTGAAATGTATTTATTTGTTTGTGTCATGCAACAATGTGATTTGTAACTCTTTGTGGGAGAAAGGACAGGTCTGCTGATCTCAACGTACGCTGGGATGCACCCTCGAGACGCCACTGACGAAGCAGAAGATCGAGACGCTTTCAAGTGTCAGCATCTGCTGATTCCTCTTTTTCATTCGCTGCCACTCGGGAAGAATTTTAAGCATTCCATGCTCTTTTACAGGAGATCCTAAAAGGGAAAACACATGTCGCAGCATTTCGTAACGTTTCCTTTGTTTAGTCCCTCCTTTAAGAGCATCCACGCTTGAGCGCACGTTCGGTAAATCGTATTGGACACGCATAAATATAGGAGCATGGACGACATAAAATAGATTATAATCACACTATCTTAGGCTATTCTATATCTTTAAACATGCCATAAATATTATTGAAACATGCTTCTAATGCGTAGTGGCCGTCTAAGCAAGGATTGGGCTACTGAGTAGTGGGTTAAGTCTCGTTGCCACTAAGCATCCGCCGCGTAGAAAAACTGATGTATATTAAATATATCGAGGCTGCGATGTTCTATGAATGTTTTGTGAGTGGAATATCCGTGCTAGGTCAGGTGTCATCCTCTTTACTTGAACGTGGCTCAAAATTTTAAGGTGCTTCGCTACTTACTATTGTGTTTCTTCGATCTGTGACACTATTAAATAATCTTTTAATAGAGAGTAGGAGTAAACACACTTTAAATATATCGCTACATCACACAGTGGGAAGTTTTCCCGACCTGGTGCATGGAAATGATTTCATGGCTTTAAAGTCTTCATAGTTATATCTAATGATCGAAAATCATTGTAATTAACCCGGGAGCAGGCGCGCACTTGATACTAACTTTAATGGTCACGTGGTGTGACTGAATCACCACATACCATTTTTTATAATTATTTTCACTGTACACGATAAAAATCATGAATAATTTAACTAAGAGAAAGTTATACTTACCTACTTTTAAGGAATTTTCAATTTTTCTTTGAAATTTGAGAAAAAATAACAACCACAAACAGAACCAAGAAATTTCAAATGTGCCTTGACATTAATAAAGGACACTAATCAAAGACACTTTACGCTAACATCATAGGAATGTTATTGGCAGGCAAAACTGCCATATGTTGTTCAAGTTATTGTAGTTTTATTGTCCTTTGATGGTCGATAAACAGCATGTTGAATTTTTCTTGCGAATGTCTTTTTGACTGGACGAAGTGTGTCTTGTGCTACACTTATAGCTTCAGGTTTTTCTTGATGGAGTTCTTTAGTAGGCATTTGAAAATTTTCCTTTCAACTCAAACATTTCATGTTCATCACATTTCTTATATTTACTTTCGCTAAGACCATTAACATGCATTATTTGAGCAGGCTCTTACCCTTGAGGGATCATCTTCAACTATCTTTAATAGAGATCACAGATACCATTTCTTTTTATTTATTCTGTTCATTTACATTTATAGACCATAATAAGTCATACAAATATAATCAAAACCTCTAAGTTGTTCACAAAGGAAAAATGCAGCATGTTGATGGAAAATATGTTGGAACAAAATTGGTCACACAGGGAATTCAGTCACCCCAAGTATCTTAAGATACTAAAAAACGTTTTTCTCTCCCAAAAAAGAGGGGGATATGTGATAAATGCATTTTAGTTCCCGTTAAAACTGTCTTTTAAGAGGATACTGACCAGGTCATTGGTAACAAATACACAGTTTTCCCAGAATTAAACATTTCAAGAGCCTGGGGTGGTTCAGTGCCAATCACCCGCGTCTGCTCCCAGGTAAAAGTAAATTAAGTGTTCTTTTCTAATTTCTACAAAGAAATAAGGCTATTAGGATCTCAACAAAATTATGTCTGGTTTGAATTTGATCAAGAATAAATGACCGCTAAGCGAGCCTAATTTTTGAACAAGGATCCAAGGTAACAGGATCAAGGATCCAGCAACAGTAATGTGACATGTGGGAGAGCCTTTACAAAAAATAGTGTGGCAAGTTGAAGAATAAATGTTAACAGATTAAACAAATACAGCGAAACAAAAGTACGTATCTACAAGCATTAACATTATACATATGCAATAAAGGATAATAGGTATGAAGAGGAGGGATATAAGAAAGGAGTGAAAGGGGGCAACATAGAGTGGGCGTGTTTGTGTGGATAGGGAGGGTTCGGTAATATTTGAGCATCAGAACTAATTATTGCATAATTCCGAGTCACTAGCATTATATTCGCTGGAGCCGTGTCGACACGCACTCTTACCGAGAGAAACAAGAAGACGAAACAAAAGTCGATATAACACCAACGGCCATCGCTCAAAAAATCATAACTGTGGAGATTACAGGAAGTAGCAATAAAGTTGGTAATAAATTAAAGATCCATATCTACTCTATGTGAGTGTTACAGTCATCAATTCGTGTCATTCCCAAAAGTTCTAGTTCATTAAACACAAAAAAAATGGCATGCTTTTGTGGGAATTACGTACTGTGCTAAATGTTACGTTTTTACAATTTTGAATCAAATTCGAATCTAATTTGAGAGTCAAATAAAGTAATTATTCACCTATAATGTTTATTTTCAAAGAAAACGCCAAAAGCCTCAAAATATTGCTCAGACGAAGCGATAGAACTTCCGACTGAAAAATGATTCTCGTAGGCCCAACAAACCCAATCTAAACCGTCGACTGTTGAAGATTTCCAATCGCGCACTGAGAAAATTGATTACAACATGACTAGAGAGCCTATGAGTACCATAAATTGTGGGTTGTTGTTTTCTTTCGCGTAATTTTATTTTTGGGGTTTTCGTGCGCCAGATCGTGAAAACTGCCTATAGTGAGTTATAGCTATTAAGGGATGGCTACAGTAGCCGAGTCATCATAGTCGCGAACTCATGGCTGACGGTGTAGAGTAGAAGTTTCCAAACTCATACTGCTAAAGCCGCGCAGAATCTGATGCTTGCTAAACCTGTCGAGGCTCAAAGTCCTCCGGCTATCAACTCAATTGCAAACCTCGTCGCTTTACCGTGGTTCAGAATTACCAGGTCTGTCACCAATAAATATCCTGTTTCTTTGGATTGGAACGTTAATTAAAATAAAGTAAAATAATAAATAAAGGGATAGAAAGGTATTGATCTTTTCATTTCAACCAACTTCAAATCATTAAGAAAGAAAGTTTTCGAAATAGGCTGCAGGAATTGTAAGTAAACCATAATGCATAGGAGTTAAATACTGCTCTTGAAGTAATTTCTTATATTTTATGCTCAAGTAAAACATCATAGGGGAGTGTTTCTCTTCATTCAAAATATTACATTACGTATTATTTAGGGACTTAAAAATGTATTGAATTTACATTCTTATTTTTAGGATATGGTATACAATTAAATCTGCACTGTTTCTCAGGGTTATAAAAGTTTGAATATTTAGAAGGTTTTCCCGATAAGTATAAATTAATACTTAATAACACTCCCGACGTAGAGATTTTAACGTAAGTATTTTGTAATGTAAGCTTAACAACGAAGGATTTTTTTTACAGTTGAAAATAATAGCAAATGTTAAAAACCTCTAGAATATCTTCATCATTTGAAACTAGCAATTCTCTGTCACCGTCTTTAACATAACACTGTATTATTTTTAAAGTTATTTGTATTCTATCATTGATGGCAACTAATGTTTAAAGTTTGGGAGAAAAGTACAGAACATACGATCTAGTGATCCTTCTATAAAATAAAAATAGAATTATATTTGCGTTGAGTAAGATCTTGATTGTCAGGTAACACTCCTACGAAGCAATGGACCATCCTTAAAAATGATTCTAGAAAACGTACCCTTGTCTGAGCTCTAGAAATAAAATGAATTTGATAATGACATTTCGATAAAAAAAACGGGAACATAAAAACCGATTCAAGAAAGAATCAACTCAACAAAAGAGAAAAATAAATTTCTTTTTTTATAATCGATTTGAGTGATTTTTAACGTTTCGTAATACAATTGCAGTTATTGCTTTTTTTTTATCTTCTTAATGCTTTTCTTTTCTAGTCAAAAAATAACTTAAAATAAAAGTGTTTGTGATTGACATTTAATTTTTTAGAACATACTTTTTCCTAAGTTTGACAATTATGGTCGTATTTTGCAATTCATTGACTTGTTTCAATTCGATTGAAACACAAATCAACGAAATATACTAGGTGTTAATTATATCTCGAAATAAGTCCTCAGATTGTACAAGAAACGAAAAAGATAATTATAATTTACCGTGTTAAGTTAATCCCAGTTTTTATTTTATATGAAGGATTTCTTGACATTTCAAACATTTGGAAAATATTTAATCATAATCAGAAGCTGTGATGTTTTTTTGTACAATTTATATTTCTTGCGCTAAGTATGAGTGTGACTTTCAGAATTTTATATTTCATAAGAGAACAAAACGGTTGAAACAGGAATCCAATTGCTATGCATTTATTTAAAATGAAAAAAAAAACTATCTAAGCAAATTATTTATTTTAACCTATTACTCCATCCTATTTTAAAAACCATTTTTAATTGGTTGATTTTCCATGAAAATTCATTGCTTGTGTTGATAAAGAATTGTAAATATACTTTTTGTCAAAAAAAAATGCTTGTATAATGTTTCATAGCAGAAGCAACTTTTATACTTTCTCTAAGCAGATAGCCTTTGCTTAAGTATTTTAATCAAAGTAATTTCATATTAAATTCAGTAAATGAGAACGGTAGTCTTAAAGTGAATCCGTTCTTGTCAATTTTTAGAAACACACTAGAGCTGTATGCTCCTCCTTATTCAACCTCAGAGTTTAAAATTGGCGGAGAAAACTTAGAAGAGGTTAGCTTAAGGTATCCGACTGGTTGCGACAACTTTTTTTTGAAAAAATGGAGATATGGGGTTTTTTTTGTGATTTTTATATTTATTTGGTATATTTTAAGAAAAAAATCCTAAAATTGAAAAGAGAAAAAAAAATTATTATTATTAAAATGGGAAAAAACTGGTAAAAATTTACAAAAAATTACGTAAACGGGGCCCGCCCTGTACAAAAATTTTATAAACAAATACTCAATTTTTCAGTTTTGATATGTTACTTTGTTATTAATGTTTGAAGTGACCTTCAGGATAAGAGATATTTTAATTTTTACAAAAAATAGAGCACTTTATCTTAGTTGTTATACGAAATTGCTTAAAAAAACAGTAGTTATATTCACATAAGGGACTGTAAATTTTGTAATAATGCAGTGATTTATAAATCTGAAGATCAAAATAATTCTACTATTATACAGAACATACACAAAAAATTTCAGTAAATTATTTTAGAAACTTTTTCAGCAATCCTTGTCCCCGTTTGATTTTTTTCAAAAAAACACATTTCGTGTAAAACACATTTTAAAGTTTGAAACACTTTTTTCTAAATATTAATACTTACCTACAGGTTTAAAATTCCCCAGATTTATACGTAACACCTTCCTTTTTCTCAGATAATGCACAGCTCCTTTTTTTAAGTCCTCTGAGTTTTTTTCTCTTGTTTTTTGTAGTTGGCAATGAATGTCTCTCCGAGTCGACAATTCTTTCGTCATCAACGCTTGAATAGCCCTTCACAATGAAACAACCCATTGGGATGTGTAAATGTTCCAACACGGAAAGAATCCCTTTAGATCCATCATTGAACTGTAATACAGCTAAGAATGCGCCAAATTGTAATGTCAGAAGTTCAACAAAAGTTTCTTTTGGGATTATGCTCCACAAAACACCATTAAAACTTTCATTGGCATTTTGGGTCTTTCCATGCAAACATTTTTCGAGAAGTGATTGATCACATAAATCCATATAGGTGTTTTTCACCGTGTTCAATACAGCAGTTGGTAAGCCAGGTGTTCTATGTTTATGCAGTTTTCCTTCTTGCTTGGCCTTTTGGTATTTGCACCACGTATCGGATCCAGAAGGGCATTGTCCATGCATGGGTTTTTTGTCGGTTGAGCAGCAATGAAAAAATGCAGCAATGACTGCAGTCTGCATGTTAGACAAATTGCCGACATTACTTCGAATAGCAATTCCAAAATAATTTTGAAGTGTGTCGATAAATTTGTCGGTCAATTTGCCTTTCCCACCTAAACCTTTTGTGGATTTCTTCAGCTTTCGTAAACGAGAGCCAACTCTCTTCTGCACATGTCCTATGCACTCATATTTAGTTATGCTCTCAATACCATACATGTCTTTCACATTATTGAACGCCTTTGAATCCCCATCTCCGTAGTAAGATGTATATCGAAGACTGCGGTTTGCTTCAGACCTTTCAAAAATCCTATAAGCACCGACAGTTTCCATATTAGAAGCTGATCCTTTGTGATTTTTACAAAAATGTGACACTACGCATTTTTTGGAGGGTCCCGATGTTTTTTCGTTTTTTGTACACACTCGACAATATTGACTGAGCACTTCAATGTCTAATATTTTACCAGAGTCCACAGAAATTGCCGAAACACATCCATTCAGTGAAGAGTAGCCACGTTTTTGCCATGTACCATCTACACTAACGCCACACTCATTTGAACATTCCGCAATGGATTTTGCTGACTCCAACATAGAACTGTTTGCAGCTTGTGACGTAGCATGCAGCAACTTAATTTCATGTTGTCTGTATGTACATTTTGAAAGATAAGGAATATTCAGCATACTGAACAGTTTCTTTCCAGCTGAAAATCCTTTGCCAATAACTCTCATTCCAAAGACGAGAAGAAGGTTTACTGTATTTAAATTATTCACCTTTGATGTAGAAGTGAATCCTTTTGAAAATGAACATTTCTTACACTTGAGACACAAATTTGACTGCAAACCAAGTCTTGAGTCTTCAACCAAGTACAGTTCTTGATCAAAACAAACAGGGCAAGAAAGAATAGAGAATATTGATACCAGTATTTCGATGTCGAAAATTCTATTACCAGAAAGAGTTCCAGTATCAACATTAAATAAAGTGTCGCTTAATCCTCTTCCCAATTTTTCTGTACTAATACTTGCATCACTAACTTTCTTTTGAGCAGTGCGGAAATTACCATTAAACTTTCGATTCTTTGGACGTATTTTTCGTCCATGTCCCATGGCAGATATTTGAAGAATAATTAAAAAGCAGTTTTATCAAATACGAAAATCAAAATGAACCTGTTTCAGTAAAAACTAGAATGAAAAAAGTTAGCAGTGATATCGAACGTTAAGAAGTAAATAAACAAATATCCTGAAATTGCCAGATTTGAAAACTCCTTTTATAAAAAAAATAATAAGTGAGGCTTCTTAATAACGTTAAACAAAATATTAAAATATACTTTACTTTAAAATATATTTTTGAAAAAGTGGAAAGAAACCAAAAAAAGTTTCAGTTTTGGTTTCAGAATGCCACTTCCGGTCGGCAGTTACCAACTGGAAGTGTCATCTGCTTGTACTAAAACAGTTGTAACTTTTGTTCTAGTGAACGAAAAATAAAAAACTTGGTAGTTTTATAAAGCTAATAAGTTGGTCTACAAAATAGAATCATAAAATTTTTTTGTCAATATTTGACCAAATCCCCGATTTTAGGGTAGTCGGATACCTTAAAGCATGTTGAATATATTTGACATCGCCAGAAACAATTGTAAAAGTATAAAAGGAAATTAAAATGAAAAATAAAGATAGCTTTTATGCAATCAGTTATTTCGCATTTTAATTTGCGAACACTTCAATTGAACTTTGTAGAATTTCTAAGCTATTTTAAATAGTTCTAATCCGTAAAGATGTTTACCCGAGTTTTAAAAAATACAATTTATTTGTTTGTAAATAGTGACTTAATGATCAGTTGAATTCCTTCGTTTGCGTTGCTCTTCCTTAATCTGTTTGTAGTCCTACAATCCTTTTACGTGATGCACATCATTACGATGGATAATCATCAGTTTTAGCATGTAAAATTATGTTCTTTGGATTGATTGCAGATGCAATAGTTTGTTTATCTGTTATAATAAAAATGAAAATATAGGTATTGCCCTGTATTTTTCTGTTCTAATGAAAGAATAGAATTTCATACAATAAGAGGAGATTTTACAAGAAGCCCCTGCACTAAATAGATTTGGTTTCTTTTTTTTTTCCATCAAAAAAAAAATAAATGTCATCACCAAGTCTCCTTACATCTATGACTGAGACAGCAAATAGTTTTCAGACAAATATTTAGTGATTTAATTAGAAAACTATTTAGTAAAAAAAACCCGTATTCTTATTGATTGAATTGATTACAAATATTGGAGGGTGAAATACTCATCCTTTCTTATACAAGGACAATATTTAGAACTGAGAATTAAACTTATATGTGAACGAGAGTTTGGGGCAAAAATACTAATCCCTCTTTTCTATTTAAAAAAAATAACAAAAAAAAATAATTAAAATAATTTTCCCTCTTTTTTTAGACGTTGATATGGATAACGTATTTTTTGGTTTTACTTAACTTTTGACAATTAACGTATTTACTCGGATCTAAACCGCCATCAAAGCCGCACCCCTAATTCCCTACAAGTTTTGAGAAATTTAAAAGTTATGTAAAAGGTTCATCAATATCCGATACTTAAGAAATTAAATTTTTGATGAGAAAAGATTAAAAGTTGATAATTTATTTATTTTACTAGTATATTAGAAGCCCTTAATTAACCTTAGCTACTATAACCGTCAATATCATGTTGCGAAAATGATTCGTAGCTCCTATTGCCATAGCTGACTTCGGAGTTGGTGATGGCGTCGCTATTTTCTTTCACTGTGTCGTCTTCCATGCCATGCAGTACCTCTGTTATGCAACATTTTTTTTAAAAGTATGTATGAATTATAAAAGGATTTTAAAAAAAATATTAAAGACTGTTGAAAATGTACAAGCAAATAAAATATCCTTTTGTTAACTCCATTCACGTATACATTCAAGCGGCAAAACATTATGACAACCCCTACATTTTGCAATGAACTCGCCTGGATGACGTTGAAGGCATGTGATCAGCTGGGAGTGGTATTTAACTGCTACTGGAGAGTCTGAAGAATCATTCTTTCACTTACTTCTGTGTGTGATGGGAAAGGCTGGGGAACTAAGCGACTTTGATAGAGGGCAGATTGTAATGGCTCTAAGGCTCGGAACATGTATTCCCGAAACTGCACGACTCGTGGGTTGTTAGTGATCTACAGTTGTTAGTACTTATGCAAAGTGGTTGAATGACGGTGAAACCAGCAATAGACGACATGGTGTTGGACGTCTACACGCTGTAAAAAAAAAAAAGGTCGTCGGAGACTGTCTCGCATGGTGAAGAAAAACCGGAGCCATACAGTGGCTCAGCTGACAGCGCAATACAATGCAGGGAAAAGTAGAATAGTATCTGAGCACACTGTTTAGCTGACACGGTCGGATATGGGGCTACGCAGCAAACGTCCCACTCGTGAGCCTTTGCTGACCAAGCGTCATCGCCAACTGCGCCTGCATCGTGACTGGAACATCGCGACTGGTCCATGGATCAGTGGGAGAGAGTTGCCTAGTCAGATGAATCACGGATTGTCATTCATCACGCCGATGGCCGTGTCAGGATATGCCGTCTTCCAAGCGAACAGTTACTCCTTCAATGTACAGTAGGTCCTGCACAGGCCGGTGGTGTCGGTATTATGCTTTGGGGGACGTTCTCTTGGGCTTCTCTGGGACCCGTGGTTGTGGTAGAGCAGACCATGAATGCTACAGGGTATCTGAATATCATTGCGAACCAGTTTCACCCTTACATATTCTCTGTTTTTCCAGCTGGAAATGGAATGTTCCAACAGGACAATGCCCGTGTCACAAGGCTAAAATTGTGTTGGTGTGGTTCCAGGAACATGATGCTGAATTTCAGTTAATGTCCTGGCAACCTAACTCACCGAATATCAATCCGATAGAACACATTTGGGATGTCATGGGATGGCAGCTCAGAGTTCAAAGACCACCAATTCGCAATATTTTGGATTTGCGTGACCGCTGCTTAAACATGTGCTACAATCTGTCTCCGGCTATCTACCAATGACTTGTGGCATCCATGCCAAGGCGGCTTGAAGCTGTGTTGCGTGCCAAAGGTGATCCAACTCGTTAATGACAGGTGGTCATAATGTTTTGGCTCTTGAGTGTATTGTTTTATCTGTCTCAAATTTTCAGTAGCTGTTCAGTGTCTCTTTTTCCGTTTTTTTCCTGTATATAAAATTTCCTCCATTTTCATACTTGCTTCTAAATGAATTCGTCTCGATGCTATTGTCATTACCTTTGATGTTTACGTCATTAAAAGAAAACGTATAAAAAATACAAAAAAAATTCCTTAAATACGAACAGACAACAATGTTAAGATAGACTGAGTACTGCGGAATGGGATAAGTCATCGATGCAAATGGCACAGAATGGGCTATTAAATTGTTTCTTTTGAAAGGGTTAGAAACTCAATTTCCCCTATCCAACAATTGTTTTGCCTTCAATTCTCAGCCGCACCCAATTTTCAGTAGCATTAACACTGGAAAAACTAGTATGGCTTAGATTCGAGTAAATTATCTATAGTCGTATATGAAGATTTTTTTTCCAACTGTGTAATCCGTACTTCAAAATTCTCTCAGATGGGTTGTAAGAATGCCCATAGAAAGGAAACTATTAGAATTGAAGCGAGATACTTACAGTTTTACTGATCTTACGGGGGAGTTTATTGTAAAATTAAAAAATTTTTGAAGAACTAAAAAAAGGAAGTAGAAAATGTAACTAAACTAGGAATTGAATTTTAATGGGACATGGTTGATTTACACAAATTTTTTTTTAATTTAATGATTTTCATAATTTTCTGGTTGCTTCCTATGTGTATGTATGATATACAACATATTTTGTGCTCAAAATTGCGTAAAAAGCTAACCATTTAATATTTTAAGGGAATAACTTGAAACTTATGAAGAGATCTTAAAATGCTTTTTTCTCCTACAAAAAGTAATGTACATATATGAAATTTGATTTACAAGTACGTCATGATATATATTACAAAAACTAGTATGGGTTTTGCAATAACTTGATTGGTATTCGTACAATACTTCTTTTTATGAATGCTTATTGAAAATCCCTTAAAAATGAGTAAATTCTAAATCCATTATTTTCTTTTAAAAAATAAGTGTTGCTTTGATTGAAAAAGGCATACCAACTTTGATTTCATGTACAATTAACAACACGTGAAAAAATTTCCCAAGTATTCAGAACAATAGAAAAAGAGCCTTGGCATTTTAAATGAAGACAAACTAGTTATTTTATCTTTGTAATATAACTAGTCAGTTTATATAATAAGTCAGTTTAAAGTTTTGATTAGGCATTGGAATGTGAATAAAAACAAGCGTAAAAGTTATCACAACTCTACGTTTTTTAAACTTAGAGCTTTCAACTTTTGTGAGTTTGCAGAAAAGTATAAAAAATAATCTAGTCTTAAAAAGTTAGATTTGATTTTTTGATCGATTTTTGTCAATTGAATCGTATTGTGACCTATAAAGTAAATTAAGTCTGTTTAAAAATCTATTAGTTCACTAAGATTTCGAAGATGTATATCTGTTTTTACTACTCTTCCTAAATGTGTCTGCTAATGTAATTGCTCCTAATTTTGAAAAAAAGGTTTTGAATATGCTTAAGGCTCTAAAAGAAAAGTAACTATGAATTAAAAAAATGCCAGACTGTGTTAAGGATTTAAGCGTTAACCAATAAACATTTGCGAAAGAGAGATTTTTCAATCATGAGATGGACCAGATGGTGTTAACTGTTTTGGCTACATATCAAGAAAGTGATGGGTATCAGATGGCGTAGGCAAATTAAGAGAGTTTCTTTGTCTCTCTGAGGAACAGCTTCTGTTAATGGCAAAATGGATTAAGTTATTTGATTTACTAATATGAACACCAAGAAATACCTAATAATCGCTTAAGTACAACTGTTAACATGTAAGGAGTAATGTTTTTAGTTCTGAACAAGATGGAGATGTCTTTGTCACGCGTTAAGAACAGCAAAAAATAGCTTGAAGGGAAAAAAATCATCAGTATTTTGATGTGATCAAAATACTGATGCAAACAATTTATATAAATCCTCAAATCTGAAATTAAATACCTCATATTAGATGAAAACCATAGTAGCTTCATCTGTAAAAAATTTTGATTAGTCAAGAAAAAATGTTAAAATGCAGATGTGTAAATATTGGTCTGCATGTGCGTGAAGATGTAAACTGTGTGTTTGGAATAAACTTAAGTCTAGAGTTATCTACTAAACCATTTACCTAGAATCCCGGAATTGGGTATTTCCTGCATTTTGTCTTAGTCTATTTCATCAGTCACTTACATTTAATATGACAGACTATAAATTACTCGTAAGATCAAACTGATATATATTAATATATCGAAAAATTATATAAATTGTATACTTGTTTTCTGATATTTTTTTCAATACATCTATAAGCATAAATATGTGAAATCAGTCTTGAAATAGGAAAAAATAAAACTCGACTACTGAAATACTGCAAACTTTTTAAGGATTATCGCTTGCATATGAGAGACATGCTCGTTTTTATTTATTTTACATAATAGTTAATTTTTGATAATCATTTTAGTAGAAATAGTAAATTATTTTAAAGTGATAAACATTCCCTCGACTAAAAAAAACCATTTTAAGTTATCTGGATAAATATAGTTTATTAGAAAGATTTATGATTTTGCCATTTATGATTTTATTTTAGAACTCTGCTCAACACGATTATAAAGTGTAACAGCTTAAAAATGCTATGAAGAAAATCAAAACAGAAATTATATTAAAGCATGAATATTCACTATAACACTATTTGAAAAAATAAATGGGACTATGAAGTCATTAAAAAAATAAATAATTGTACTTTTGTGCGTTATTTCTTTAGAATATTTAAGTCATGTTAAAGAAATGGAATCCAAAATTCTGTATTTGAGTCAAATGAAAAAAATTAAATACTTGCCTAACCTCATTTGTGTAACAAGATACTTAGACTCTGCAAAAGTCACTCACACAAAAAAATAATAATATCGTTTAATTTGCTGTTTCTATCGGTCTCCGTTTGAATTATTCATGTTGAATTTTATTTCCCCCTAATTTATACAGAAACATTTTTTTTCTTTTAACGTAAGTTTCGAAAGTGAAATAACATTTGTAACATTTGTGCAGCTCACGTTGAACAATTTTTTAAAATTTTGTTATTGTTGCTTTCTTGCGAATTTGTTACAATTTTAACGCTATCAGAAAATGCAAATATTTGTTTCAAAAGAACACATTGTGTGAGAAACTTTAAGGAATCCAAACTCGCTGCGACTGTTAATAGCTGCTTATAACTTCTGTTTCAAGCCAAAATGATTGTTACAAGTCGTTATCTGAAAGGAGCCAGATTCATAGCGTAGTCACAAAAGGCTTGCCTCTTAAATTCTGCAACTTATATAATGTGTTTAAGTAGTGAATTAAAGTTATTTTCATAACAAACAAAGAAGTACGTTCACTACAATATTAATTTTCGTAGGATTTTATGTGGAAAATAGATGTAGAAAATTTTTTTAAAATACAAGTTTTTTTGAAGTGAAAAATTCTTTAGCGGCGTTGGGAACTTTTTGGTAGGAAAAATCTTATGTGTTTCGCGTCACCGACATGTTCTGACTGGCGCATGCGCTGTGTGCTGTTCGCCTTAGAAACTATTTGGATGGGTGAAATCTCGTGCGTTCACGCCACCGATATGCTTATAGCAGTGTATCTGTAGTTATACAGCTGACGTATAGTGCTGTGTATATCTTATCAGTGAAATTGAATGGATTTGGTTAATAGTTCAATGTGTTTATCTGTGCATTGTTGAAATAGTGCTTTCGTTTGATTATTATTTGAATCTTTTAATTGAAGAATTATTGTGCGGTACAATAGTGAGTACTAATAAATATACTAATTTTTAAATATAATAAGTAAATAACAGAAAATTATTTCAAAAGCTCGTACTTATTTTGGCGTTTGAAATTTTTATATTTAAAATTACTTTAAATCTTCGTATTTATTCTGGCGTTTTAAAATTTTGCATTATTTATTTTCTAATATTTAACCTCTGCAGTGCATCACGCAATCCGGATTAGTATTTCACAGTTGCTTAGACGTTTTCTTACTACTGTGGTATAACAGATTTCTAGTTATTCAATCATATTTTTATTGTGGATTTTAAAATTACAAATTTTATAAAATCTAATAATAATTCAAGATTAATGTGTTGAAGTTTAAAATATAGTTATTAATTCAAATAAACATCATAAAAGATCAGCAAGTTATCGAGAGGATCTAACGTTAGAATTGAAAAGGTTACAAAACAATACACTACAAACGGTAACCAAAACTTTTCTAGAATTCATCTCCAACAAGAAAGGATTATCGATATTTTCATTCAATTGTCAAAATTTGCATGTGCATGCAGCTGACCTAAAAAATGATGCTATCGTAAGAAAGTCAAATGTTCTGCTTTTCTCAGAAATTCGTATGAAAAACGAAGATCCACTTGATATTCCGAATTTCAACTTTGTTGTAAGTTATTAAGGACCCGAAGTTCCAGCAGCAGGCATAGCTATTTATCACAATACTCAAGATACGTCACACTTCATTACTTCACATATAATGCATACTAAATTCACTAGAAGCATTGGTGTTAATGTTTCTGATATGGACGAAATAGGCGTTGCTCGTTGCGTTTCCAAGAATGGGCAATACATATTAATGTGGTTGCCGTTTATATTTCGCCTGGAAAATCTATGATACAGATTCAACAATTTTTATTCGAAAATTTGATGATTTATACAAAAGATGGTTCTGAAGTACTCGAAAAAAAGATTTGGCGAAAAATATGATAATGTACTGACGATTTTAAGTGGAGACTTCAATATTAACTTTGCAGATGATAAAAATCTACCACTAAATGAATTTCTAAATGAAACACTTAATTTAAATATGTCTAATGATCGAAAACTCAGTACTACAAAATATAAAAAAAACGATCGATGCGGCTTTTACACGATACATAGATAAATATGAATCAAACATTTTCCTTTCCTACTTTAGTTACCATAAGCCTATTTGTATCTTTTTTAGAACAAAATGAAATGATCGAAAATACAAAAAAGTCTAAGTATTGTTGAAATTAATCATGACAATGTTGCAAACAATTACAATAATGTTAGAAATCAAGTACATGAAATTTAAATAAATACAAATATTATCCATAAATAATATGATTGTATATTATTTGTTATTTCAACTGAATTGTATTTATGTTTTGTCATGATGTTGTACAGCGTAATATATTTTAATAATAAAAAAACCATATAAATACGCGTATAATTGTTGCTCGGAGTGTCAATAGATGTGAAAACTAGATTGAAGTTGATAATTCTAATTCAAACATTATGAAATTTCAAATTTTAATACTAAAAGTTCTAAGTTTTCACTTCTATCCGCAGTCTCTACGACTGGCATTTTTTTTTATTCGCATGTTCTTAAGAATTAGTTATTGGTATACAAGTTCATTTTTATTAATTTATAATATATAACGAAATAAATATTTCATAATAAACCTTGGTCCACGAATGTTTGGAACTTTTCTTAAAGTTATGCAATATTACTAAATTTTCTTTTTATATTTTTTTTTACTATTATAATTATTTTAAAACAAAATTCAGTCAAAAGCAATATTGATTATTATTTAATAATTGTCTAAAATACTCTATGAATATAGCAAAATTTTAAGTATAAATGTTTGCAAAGAAATAGATAATGGAGCATCATAAAACCTATTTATTGGAATTATGAGCAAATTAAGACGCTAAGTAATCCCAAGCATTTAATAATCATTTATTTCTAATAAATGAATGCTTGATTCTTGGAATTTTGATTTTACGTACAATAATGAAAATTAATGAAATATTACTAATTTCATTTTAATGCGTAATTAATCACACCCCTTTCTGACAAAATTAGAGAACACTTATTCTACAGAATCTAAGCTTTCTTGAAATTTTCTTCGGCGTACTTAGAATAAGACATTTTATCAATTGCTCTGGTAATTTTAATATTTTGAAGGGTACAAATTCACAAAGCTTCTAAGAATAAAGAATCTTTGTTTTATACGTTTTTGAATTATCCAGTCAGATGTTACTTGATAAAAAGATTCGTGATGTTCCTTGGTCTCATGCAATAAATTTGAGGTTCAGCTTTTAATTCAAAATCTTATGAAAAGAAACATAGACAAATGAGCAAAAGTTTTGAAACAATCTGAACAACAATAATTTGATAACTTTACAAAACAACTCTTTAATCAAATTAAGGCCCCATATTTTGCATTGTGGCACAGTTCATCGAATTTCATATATAAGATTGTTCCATATAAATAACAGACTTGCTAAAATTCTGTATACATCGCAATTTATTCTAGATCTCTCTCTAAATTTTAGTAGATTTTCCTGAAATCGGAAAACACAATTAACACATTCCTGTTATTTTACTAAACTAAACGCATGTGGCGCTACAGCCCATGAAGGTCAAGGCCTACTATGCTTTACAGTCAGTATACAAGACTATAGAGCGCTGAGGTGCATGAGCAGATATCTCGATCAGGTGGTCTGTCTGAAGTGAAACCCCCAGTTTTTAGCCCCCAAGCAAACTTGGTACTCATTTATCGACCCACTGAAGGGATGGAAGGCTGAGTCGATCTTGCCCAGCCAGAGGATAGAGCTCCGGATCTGTGGTGTAGAAGCGCGATAGGTTACCATTCGGCCACTGGGTCTCCCTGTTATTCCACACAAAGAAAAATTCAGGAATCTCATAAATATTACTCTGCAATTTCGGGTTTGGAAATTGAAGAGCACACTCCCTTTTTAATATATTTGATGTCAATGTTACGTACCGGAATCAAATTTATAAAAGCTATAAATCCAGCTTAGAAGCGTCCCATACATTCACGTCAAAAAGTCATCCAGATTCTTCTAGATAATTCTGGGTGATTCTATTTTTGTAATCCAAATTGTTTATTTCTAGAAAGTTCTAGCTACACATACGTTATTCTGATTTACTTAGCATTACCAGAAGAGTACTTATTTTCCCTGCAAATGATCGTCCCGGCATCAAAACCAAAAAACAAGAGAGCGATGCTGGAAATTTTTTATCTAATATGGCTTGATTTTTTTTTCTTTTGATTTTTTTTTTGCTTCAATTTTAAATAGAAATAATATTAGTTTCATTTTGAATGCCAATTTGAAATAGTTGTCTTAGTTATTAGAAATTCCAAAACTCCACGTTAAAAGTTAAGCGGCAATATTGGCTCAAAATTGTTCGTTAGATCTATTAGGGCTCAAAATTCCGCCGTTCGTGTGTGGAAGTTTGCAGAGTGGAGTTTCAGCTAAGTTACCGTGCTAAACTGCCTTTTTATTTCAACACTTGAAGTGAAATCTATGAAGATTTCTTTTCGACAGTGAGAATCTATCGATATTAAAGTATATGAATACTTGGTAACTCTCGTACTTTCCTTAAGTAAAATTATTTTGCAATTTGCTCCCATTTAAAAATTAGAAAGGA
>BMAO01036701.1:0-18519 GCA_019973975.1 Trichonephila clavata | reverse complement strand
AATCGATAAGGTACTTTTGAATTCGAGATTTTCATTTGCAATGTCATTGGCAATCGAATGAATGAGATGGATTTATCTTTTACAGGTTTAAAGTCCTCTAAAAAGTACGTTCTAAATGCATATTCAGTGCGAAATTTACGCCTCGAGGAAAAAACCATATTTAGAATTCGAAAATCACTCTATATCGATTTTAAGTATTCTTTCATTATCTCATTACATTAAGGTTTGTTTAAACTACATATTCTCTAGATACGAATAGATTGATAGTATGCGGAATGTCATAGGTTCTAGGCAAATTTTCTACGCTTGAAACAAAGAGAAATTTATTAATTTCAAAGGATAATACGACATCAAAGATATTTTTAATGTGTTTTTTTGTCAGGAAAAACTTAAATGGAGTTTGGTTGAGTTGGGGTTTTTTTCTAAAATTTTCGATTCACTTTTTTAAAGTTATTTTTACTTTGTCATGTTATTCTTTTAAACGGTAAGATTGTGAACAATTGCAAAAATATAAAAAAAATTTTGATATCAGTTTTATTTGCTTATTTCTTGGTTCTAATATCGTATAACTCAAAGTCATGATGACTATGATTGTATTGCAGACTTAATATGATTATACTGCAGAATTTTATTGCTCCATATCTTTCAGAAATTCTGCTTTAAATGTTTTCAGATTATAAAAATGAAATATGATATAAAAAGCCCGTATTAGTTTTAGAAAGGTTTAATGGGATGTCTCGTTTTAGTATTTTTTTAATTATTGTATTTTGGTGTTAAAATAATTAAAAAATCAATTAATTGACATGAACAGTTGCGGAATGATAATTTATAACCAAAAAGTGTCATTGAAAATATTTACTTCTGATGGTTTTCATTGTTTAAAAAAATTATTTCCTTCTTTTTACATAACAAAATGCCTACCCCCCCCCCCATTTCTTTTTTTACACCTGGAATATTTGTGGAAACTTTTGTTTCTTTTATCAAAGTTTAATTCTTGTATTCATTTATAAGGCAGATGGTTTTTAAAGGCATTTTTAACAACAAATGATTTTGGAATATTTTTATCATTTATGTTAGGGGGAGAAAGTTTAAGAAAATGGTTATAGATTTTTTTTCTCTATTTTCAAATGTAATTTTTTTTTAAAAAATGGATAAACTTTACCTGCTTTTTCTTGAGCTAAAGTTAACATTTCTAAAATTGATTTTTTTGCATTATATAATTATTTTAAGTATTTAATTAAACATTAAAATACCTAAATGCTTCTTAAAGTACTTAATTATTTTGTTTCAGATAAGTATTCAAGATTATTAAGCCTTCATAAATGGAATTCTTTTAAAAGTATATGCCATCTTTTTGAAAAAGTTTTCTCAACATTTTATTAAAAGTTTTAAAGATTTATCTGTAGAATCCCCCCCCCCCAATCTACATCAAACTATATTGGATAGTTACTGAATATTTCTTTTAAGTATCATTTTTGGTGGTGTAATTGAATAATTTTTTCCTCTTATTGATTATCTTTCAGGATTTAAATAATTTTAATATAGTTTGCTCTTAAAATTGCACAATTATATGTATGAGTGTTTACTTCTTGTTTACTATTATAAAATAGTTTAATCCATTCTCTCTGGTGAGTAGTTTCTGTCTTCCTTATTTGTACTAATGCTAACAGTTACTCTTTGGTTAATAATTTAAAATATATTGTCACATTTTAGTTTGAGAAAACCATTTACTTTAACTGTGCTTAATTAAAACTGACATTGAGCTTGTTTATATATCACAATTTGCCTTTCTCCTTTTTGCTTTTTTTAGACTTAAAATAAATTTTTATTAATATAAATTTAAATGCCTGTAATGTAACTTTCTGCTTCATAACCTAATTTTTTACGCAATATGTTCCTTACAAAAAATAGTGATGATGTACATACAGGGTATATCTACACCATATTAATGATACAGGTTCCCAAGTTACAGGAGCCCCAACATGTGTAACTACAGTCCTGCTAACAGGACTCCCATATCTAAAAAAGGTCTGAAGGAATTTTGATACAGGGCCCCCTCAAAGCTAGCTACACCAGTCTGTGCATAGTTCATAAAATAACTTCATTCTCTGAAATTAACTTTGATTTGTAATTGTGTGTGAAGTAGTTTCCTTTGTATGTTATGTTGATGTGCATCCTTTCCTTTTTCAGACTCGTGTGGAAAAAAAGGGCTCTCTGAATTTCGAAGATTTCTTGCATTTCATCCAGGAATCTGAACATCAACTCATGGCTTTGTTCAAATACATGGATGAAAATAGAGATGGTATGTCAGAAATGTTTTATATTAACCCTGACAGCATTATTTTATTTAATATCTGATGTAATTAGTAATTAAATTTTTCCTAGGAATTATTGATGCTGATGAAATTGTGAGTGCTTTTGCTCGATTTGGAGTCAAAATTGATAAACAAGAAGCTTATGTTTTATTGAAAAGGTACATTTTCTGTTATTCTTGCTTTGAAATTAATAAATACAAGCTAAATAAAAAATGAGAAATAATCTAGAAATTTCAGTGGAAGTTCAATCTTTTTTCTGACTTTAATTTAAATTATCTTCTGAAAGTTTGTTTTTATCTGAAATGTACTCTATAAAGCATTTGAAGTTTCCTTTTTTTAAACAATATTTAATAATGGTATCTAGAAATAGTTATTCCGACTAGAAATAATTTCTCCTCTCATGACTTCAAGAAATGTCACACATACATTATTATTATTATATTTATAAATTTTAGTTTCAATGTTCTTTCTAGAATGGATAAAGACAATTCTCAAACAATATCATTCAATGAATGGAGAGATTATTTACTTTTCTTGCCAAGTTTTGAACTTCATGAAGTTTTGCGATCATGGAGGCATGCAACTGTAAGTATATTCTGATTTTTTTTTTTTTTTGTTTTACATTTTATTTATTTATTTAAAATAATTTGACTTTTTTTTATTGGACAAAAATTATTTGGAACAAAGCTTTTTACTATAATTTTTATATATGTAAATATTAAAAAAGTATTAAAATTCAACCATGTTAATTGTTGCCCCCTTCCCCCTCCTTCTTAATTAATATTTAAACCTTAAATGAAAACTTTCACTTCCTTCATCTTGAATATCTTTTTAACTACTAAGCATCTGTGAAGCAGAGTCCAGAAATGTGGTTCCCTGATTGGTTGCTTTTCTGCTGATAAGAATTATCCTCTTCGGGTGCAATGTGTTGAGACTTTTTGTATCATATATCAGTTTGCCATGAGTTGTGTGACAGTCAGTGACTACATTTTTATTGTGAGAAGTAAATTGATGTTTGCATGTTGGAAATCTAATTATATCTGAGGATCAAAAGTAAGAGTTTTCTTGTTTTTAAACTTAAGCATAGTAGTAATTTTATATAGCTTTGTGTGTGTGAACTTTAAAACAGTTTTTTTTATCTAAGAAATTTTTAAGTTCCTTTAAAGTAAAATTTTTCAAAATCTAAAAAATTATTGCTTTTTTGTCTAAAAAAATCTAGTATTTTATTAAATTTTCTGGGGCTGTCCTAGTCCCCCCCCCCTGTATAATTAATGAGTTGTCCTTAACTTTTGATCTCTAACTAATATTTTCCTTCTACTTGATTTTGCTCTAATGTTTTATAATGAAAACAATATTGCTTGAATACACACTTGTTGATCTCATATTGGTTTGCTTTTGTGATTTCTTTAAATTTCATTAAAATATTATATTTTTTAATATTGTATTAATTTTCTTTTTGAATATTTGCAAAAGTTCTTTTGCTATTTAATGTGTTAGTCTATTTTTCTTCCTTCAGTTTTTGAGCTGATGGGATTTTAAGTATTAAAAGATGTTTTCAATTTCTGAATGATTTTGGTGATTTAGAAATGATATTTTTCATTTTTGTTTTGTTTTTCATATTCTGACTTAGCCAAATTTTCTGATTTTTATAATAATGGGTAAGAGAATTTTAAATTAAATTTTGCAATGGCTTCAACTTTCCGCAGTTCATTTCAACTTAAACCTTCTAAATATTTTTTTTTAATTTCTTGGAATTCATGTTTCCTTAGTCTTCAAGGTACACTTGATAAAGTTTTTATTTGTATATGTTTTTATATCCAATATTCCTTTTTAGAGCATACACTGTGAATCACAAAAGTATAACTTGTGTTAATTTGTCACTTTAAAAGAATTTCATTTTCTTCAGAGGACTAAAATAATAAGTTATCCTTTCCATTTTTATTTGTTTGTGAGGTTGTATATGAAAACGATTAGAAATTTACATCTTGCATGCATCCAATTTTGAATAATATTCTTACTGGCCTGTTCATACATTAAATGTTAATTTAAATATTTTTTTTTATCAGATTTTATATTTAGTTTTTTCTTTACCTTTAAAATAGGTTAGAAGAAGCGGAGAGGAGCAACATGAAAATGTAGGCAATTATCATACGAGTAAAGTGTGGGGGCAAAATTATTGCAAAAGCAACTTGCCTCTTTATTATAGAAAAAAATTTCATGCTTCCAAGTTTAACTAATTTTTAATTTTATTTTGCTAATTTTCAAATTCATATAGTTTAAGACTCTTCCTATGTGTTGTTTGGTGTGGAATACTGGAGATTAGGTTTGTACTTAGTCTCAGTCCCTAATGTATTTATTACATCAGTCAGGATGCTTAACTATGTTTTGACAAATATTCTCTGCCTTCAAGTGGTAGTTGAGCTATTTGTAAAATATTTGTATAAATAGGAAATTTTTTTATTGTAAGAATTTTAGTAATGCGTATCTTATTTTTCAGCTGCTTTTTATAAACTGATTGGAGTTATTTAGTATTTTTATCCATATTAAACTTGAATCTTGGATATGAATTAAAAATTTAGTTGAAAACAGAATGAAACATGTAAAATACTTGAAATCAGTGCTCCTTAAAGAAAGTTTTGTTTTATATTCCTCAACTTTTTTATATTTGTGCTTCTCATGAATGGCTTATTCTTAAGAGTTTACAATTTGTCATGTGTTTATAAATCTGAAAATGTGTTTCTCATAAAATGTGTTCTCTTTTAATTTTTTATGAAGCTTTTTATGCCATTCTTTTTACTGCCCCTTTCCCCCCTTAAAAATAATTTAATAATCATTTAATAACCATAACTCAAATATTTAGTACCGTTAAATGTTTATGAAACATAGTATTCTATTAAATTAGAGAGGGTATTAGAGATAATCCGTTTTTTATTCTTCTGTTCTTTATTGTGAAAAAGAAAATGGGATTCACAAAATATAAATTGTAAGATTTTTGAAAATTTAAATTTTCATAAATTTATTAATTATTTTCCATTAAAGTATTCAAACATTTTCAAAATGGGAAATTTAACAAAAAGTACAAACATCCACTTAAGATATTAAACACTGTGATTCATTTTGAATCCTTTCTTGGTTGTGAAGCAATACAACAAAAAGGTAGTTTTAAATCTAAAAAAATTCTCATTAGAATTTACTTAAAAATTATTGATAACACATTAAAAAAACATTTGTTATATTTTTGTCTGTTAACTTTTCTTCACTTTACAGATATGTATTTTATGGGGGGGGGGGGTGCTTGAAAATATTCTAGATCACAATTTATTTATTGTTCATTCATATCAAATCAATTTTTTTTAAAACGTTACATAAGTTATTTGCTATGAATTCTATTGGCAAAGATTTATTAGAACTTCAAAAGAAGATCTTCAAGACAATGAGGGACATCAAAAACTGTTTTAAATTCATTTCAAGGTATCATTCATTAAAAATCCTGATATTTTGATTTACTAGTTGAACTCATTATTCAATCCTGTTTACAGAAAGATAATGTGAGAGGAAAGTTCTTCATGTGAATGAGTTCTTAGTAAAGGAATTGTTGTGATTAATTTTAAATACATTTACTTGCTTCAATTATATAAGTTAAAAGTAAAATTAAAATATTATTTGTTCAAAATTTGTTTTTCATTTTAAATGTGAAGAAAATTCTTTTTAAAAATTTAAGTTTAAAAGTTAATGCTTTTTTTTTTTCAAATTTTCTTTCAAGGTTGAATTTAAAATTGCATTATATAATAACTTTTAAAATAATTTACAAAGGAAGGGTGGGGATTCATTATTGCTAATTTTATTTGTGTGTGTGTGTTTCCAATTATGCAACATAATATTTTCATCTAGTGTATGCAAATTTTAAACTTCCTTATATTGATGGTTTTTCAATTCTAAATATATTAATACTTTATTTTTATCTTATTGATAAATATATTTAGTAACTATGAATTATATAGTTGTGAATTACTATTTAAAATTTAATCTAATTCAAACAGTAAAAATGATAAATGAAATCTTATTTAGTGTAATTATATTTTAGAATGTAAATTTTTGATGTATAATCAAGTTATAATCCATTCAAACTCATATGATAGAATGGTTATTATTTTTTTAAAATTATTATTATAAAGCACAATAGAGATATAAAGAGCTGTGTGTGATTTTTCTGTAGTATGTATGCATGCATATATAATCAAAGCAGTTTTTTAAAATAATCTCTTGCATTTCATGTATCAGTATGGGTGTAAGAAAATAACACCATGGAGTTAAAATTTACTTCTTGAACGATTTTATTTGGATCATTTTAACTGGAATATTTACATGGATCTGATAGTTCACATACTAACAAATTTGTTTAATATTTATTTATATATTTGTACATATGTGTTAAATACAGGGCAAAAATGTGATTATGCGCTGGGAACTTTTCTATAGAAAACCTTGTTCACAGTATATTAAAACATAATTTCTAGATTTTTGATGTTTAGTTTCTTTGCTAATATCACAAGTTAAGAAAATATTTTTTGATTTAAAAACTTATTTCCTATTTTAAGTTACACATTTACATATGTATATACAGGGTGTCCAGCTTTAATGTGACCCAATAGCTAATTCATGAACCGTTCGGTTTAGATATGCACTTCCAATTTGAAAAAATATTTTAAAAAGGCAAAGAATGTTTTTACGTGCTTTTCAAACAAAAAAACTCATTTACAAAAAAATTATGAAAATTAAATTTTTATACGGTCCCCAGGCCCTATCACTTATATTTAGGAAAATATGCAGTACACAAAAACAAAGTAAACACAAAAAGTTTCATTTTATTACGATAAAAACTGACCAAGTTATGCCTACATAAATTTGAAGCATCCGAGTTGCTCCAAAAAGGGGGTCGTACATAAATTGAGTTTAGAGAACTATAATTCACTATCAACAGAAAGAGCAAATGAAAAACATCATAGTAATATTAAAACATTGTAGTAAACATCATAGATTGACAATTTGTATTGCTGTATGGCAAACAATAAAAATTAAATTAAAGAAATACAACTTTTACCGAAAAGATTAAAACAGCTTGTTTTAACAAATAGCAGCAAAATAATACAGGATTTGCTGTTTAAATTATAGCATAATGTGGAATCATGCGCCAATCATGCATCAGGGCTTTATTACATCAGAATGACCAAATTAACTTAAATAATGGTGAAGGCACGAGGTGTGACACGAGACAAGGGAATACGTCTATGACAACTGCCAGTTTTATACAAGCGTTGAACAGCACGGGCAATTGTACAATAAGTTGATGTCTTCGAGGGGAAACTTAATGGCATAAAGTCTTGCTGCCTCTCTCTTATTTCGATTAAACTGCACATAAAACAGTGTCATTTCGCAGTATTCTTCATTTGTATGCATCTCGTTCTCGCGTACTAGAATTCGTAATATTAGAATACGACTGTATGCAATTGCAAGCAACTACACAACAGATTTTTAACGTTCGTCATGATCAGCAAAAACGCAGCAAATAAGACTGAAGCCATAGCATATAAGTCTATTTTTTGGAACTGCTTTTAAAATGTTTACTTCTTCCAAAATATTTTATTTTTTCTATGTTTTACATGTACACAGAATAAATTTTTTTTCTTGAGTACTCAATTATTGCATTATTAATGTATGCTTTTAAATTTAAAAACGATTTACATAAGTGACGTGCAAGAGTGAAAGTTTCCTGGCAGAGTTCCAACTAATTTCACTTTGGAGACGGACCCTTTCTAGCTTCTTGAAAATAGCTAAAAAATAGGGTAAAATATATGTTTTTCGAAGTTCCATAACTTGGCCAGTTTTTATAGTAATAAAATGAAACTTTTTGTGTTTACTTTGTTTTTGTGTACTGCATATTTTCCTAAATATAAGTGATAGGACCTGGGGACTGTATGAAAAATTAATTTTTGTAATTTTTTTCTAAATGGGTTCGAAAAGCAGGTAAAAACATTCTTTACCGGTTTTAAAACATTTTTCAAATTGGAAGTGCATATCTAAACCGAACGGTTCGGGAATTAGCTATTGGGTCACATTAAGGCTGGACACCCTGTATACTAAACTAAACTGAGTGGCGCAACAGCCCATGAAGGCCAAGGCCTACTTGTGCCCATCTCAGTTTTCATGATCTTTGGGCACCAAGGTGTATGAGCAGATGTTCCAGTTAAATGGTCAATCTGATGCAAAACCCCCAGTATTTAGTTCACAAGCAAGCTTGGTACTCATTTGTTGACCTAATGAAAGGATGAAAGGCTCGGTCAACCTTGCCCAGCTCGGGATTTGAACCCTGCACCATATGGCATGGAAATGTTGCATCTCTATTTATATATTATCTTTGTTTTTGCAACTTTAGTTCTTCTGATCTGGCAACAAAAGAGTTGTCAATATTGCGGCTGATGTAAGAACACGAATAAAAAGCTTACGATCGAGAATAGTTTTCTTTTGTTACTTTTAATCATTTTAAAAAGATGAATCAATTCTAAAAAATATTTTTATTTATTCCATATATTATTTGCGACTAACTCATCTACAGAAACATGATCCACTACCACTCAACCACTGGTATTGTGTATATGTGATAGTGTGATTAAATAATTTACAGAATGTTTCCTTTAAAATTCATGTATTGCAAACATATATTTTATACAAACAGTGCACAAAATTTTACCAAATATTTGTACGACTTATAAATTCCTCGATGTTGTCACAATTTCATATTTCATTTCGCTTAAAAATAAATTGTTTTTAATGAGATAATGAGTTTCATTTTGTTAGTTTTCCAAAATGTCTAGTATAATTGAGCAAAGAACAAGCATTAAATTTTATTTCTGCAGTAGACTAAAAATTTGAAATTTTGTAATAAGCTGTTATGATTATTATTTAAAGAACAAAAAGACCAGATTAAAGTAACTTAGAAATAAAGATAGTGTAAACTATTTTCTTTGATTGTTATATAATATGATTTCCTACCAACTGGCCAAGCACTAAATCAGATTATTTAAAAATCTTTGTGCTTTTTGTGCAAAGCAATTCATTGAAAATTACCTGAATTGTAGCTAGATAACTAATGGAATTTATATATTGTGATAATGTGTCTTCTTTACACCATTATGACTCATGATTATTTTACAAGACATTAAACAAATATTGTCCCACAAGCTCCTTATTCTCTTGATATGGCATAAAGTAACTTTCTTGTTTCCATAGTTGAAACTGTCTCTTCATGGTTACCATTGTGAGTCAATAGATTCTGTAAAAAAAGAATGTAAGTTTGATACATACCTTGGAAAGATTTTACAAAAATGTCTTTAAGGCATGTTTTGAGGATTGGACAAGGTATTGGCAGAAATGCATTGAAGTTGTAAGAGATTACTTTAAAGGAGATGTTATAAATTGTCTTTGGTAAATATATATTCTTTGATTCTGAGTATTTTTTAGTCACAGTAGTATGTCTGTTTATATATTTGACATTTATATCTTTTCCTAAAATATTTTTGATTATGACAACATTGCAAAATAAAAATTAATTCATTAAATGTTTTTGTATTAGTTTTCTATGTTTATATATATATATATATATTTCTTTTAATGCACAAGAACTATTTTCAGATTATGCTAATATACTTATTTAAATTCATCAGGAAGGGGGATTCCCCTTTCTGTCATATTTTAAAATATATGACAATAAAAGAGGCCCCTTGTTTTCGAGAGTTATACTAAAAAATTACTTTTTATAGTTTCTAGATTTAGGAGAAAACGTATTGGTGCCAGAAGACTTTACGAAAGACGAAATGCACACAGGAATGTGGTGGCGCCACCTTGTCGCTGGTGGCTTAGCTGGAGCTGTATCTCGGACATGTACAGCTCCTTTAGACAGAATTAAAGTATTTCTACAGGTTAGAATATCTTTATATATAAACATAGTATTGATAAGTCTAAATATATGTATTTTAAAAAGTACATGTACATTCTTTTTAGCAGTTTTTTGTCATTTTATCAAATCTTGGTTTGTATATATATGTGTGTGTTTGTTTAAAAAATGAAAAAATTCTATTTAAAAACATTCCTTGTTGCTGATTTTTCTCTTTATACATAAATGCATACTTTATTGCATTCTTACAATATTTTTATATCATTTTCAACTTAATTTTTATTATATGTTTTTGTTTTGTCTTTTTTTAGGTTAAGGGTTCTGAATATAATTCTATTCGTTCATGTTTGAAACATATGCTTAAGGAAGGTGGTGTTAAGTCTCTTTGGAGGGGTAATGGAATTAATGTAATGAAAATAGCTCCAGAAAGTGCTTTAAAATTCATGGCTTATGAACAGGTAATTATTATTTTGTTTCTATTGTGACAGACTTTTTCTATTCTGCTGTAAATTTCTATAGTAATATATTCTTAGTGAGTTTTTTTTTTTCCTTTTAAATTAATTGTTAAACTAAGATTAAACAGGTTTTTATTTAAAAGTTCATCAAAACTCAAACAAGTTAATTTTTTTAAAATTTGAATAAAAACATTACAGTAGAACATCATTTAACCAAACATTTATTATCCGGAGCGTCAAATATCTGGACCAGGTTTTTTTTCTTTTCTTTTCCCAACTACATGTACTGTATATGAATACGTTTTCGAACAGTGCAATGCTCAACAGTTGTTTCACGTGAGGTCAAAAGTGACGGGAAAACCCAAGGTGATGGATATTTGGGGAATTTCAGTTGTGTGATTAGGTAAACATCTGTGGGGAATATTAGGTCAGTTTGTTTCCAAGTGAGGGGTGTATAAGTGAAGACGAGGACAACAACAACAATGAAAGTAGTAAGGGTTCATCCGGTCCCAATTTATTCAGATAAACGACATTCTACTATACATTATTGTACAGAGGGAAGTAGTTAAAGTGGTTTAGAATGTAATTGTTGCTTTTGTTTTGATTATGCAAAGTGTTGAAAATAATTATAATTGTAAGGGTAACTCTATATCATTATTTTTTAGAGTAGATTGTCAGAATATTACAAATGAGAACTTTTTAAAAAGATATGCTCTCTGAAATACTACTTACAAATACACCAATATTATTTTTTGATGTATATTTAAGATTTATGCTACCACTGAAGACCCGCTGTGTAGAGGGATCCAATGTACATTAAATCTATCCATGGCTCAATGTCCTCCCATTAATGTGGTAGCTAGAAGAAGGGGGGTACCAGCTCATGTGTTGTCCTTATCACTTGACTGAGGTTCAAAATAACAAGATCTGAGGCCAATAGTCCTCGTGTTGCTTTATACTGCAATGTTAATATAACTCTCACTCACTTTAGATCTACAAATTTTTCCCAACATATTGAACATTTCTTATTCATTTATGTTAAAAGTCAAATGTTATGGGTTCAAATCCCCCCCTCCCCTTTCCATAGACCAACAAATTTTTTAGCATGAAGATTGTGTTTTGACACTTTTGTCCATGTGATTTTTGTGATGTACCCTCTCCTCTTTCTCTTCTTAGCATTAAAGAAATCTGTGTAGTCCACTGGTGTTTGCCATGCAATGATGCACCCAATTTTCATCTTGTTACAATTGACATCAAAATGCATTCTCTTTCCAAATTTATTAATGATTCTTTCTGTGATTTTTCAAAATTGCAACTTTACATGAACTTTAATGCAGAAGGAAGTAACTTTCATTTTCAAGTTTGTCAAGAACTTAGTTCACTTTTATTCATCAGTCATCAATAAGGTCTAAAATATATAAAACTTTCTCTCCAGTTAGACTTGTACTTGGTTAACAATTGCAAGATAAATGTTCAGTTTCTTAGCAGCCTTTATTTAAACACTTTGCACCAGTTGCGTACTTGAAATTCAGATGAATTATTTCTAATCTGCCAAATTTCAAAAGATTTGAGTTTTCATTTGTTAAAATTTTAATTATTTGTTGTGCAACTACCATACGTACTTTGTGTTTACTTGTTGTGCTACTGATAAAGTAAATGAACAGGTGAAAAATAAAATGATGCAAAACAATTATTTTATCATTAACCCTCTGAGCGTTTTCGTTGTCCTGAAAATTCATTCCGAAAGCGTTTACTTCTCTTTTTGCGAATTCCTTCGAAAGTGCAGCACATTTAATTCCTTCCCCCCTTTAAAGTTCGCAGGAGGGGAAGATTTACAGGGGAAAGATTTTATTACTCAGTTAGGCCTCTTTGTTACTTTAAAACCGGGAGAAAACTCGTTCACCAGCTGTGACATTTGCCTTGTGCGAATTTTGGGTGGAAAAAGTGGGTCCACATGGTTGTTTGATCGGTTAAGTCACAAATTCATTCCGAAAGCGTTTACTTCTCTTTTTGCGAATTCCTTCGAAAGTGCAGCACATTTAATTCCTTCCCCCTTTAAAGTTCGCAGGGGGGGTCTACAGGGGAAGATTTTATTACTCAGTTAGGCCTCTTTGTTACTTTAAAACCGGGAGAAAACTCGTTCACAGCTGTGACATTTGCCTTGTGCGAATTTTGGGTGGAAAAAGTGGGTCCACATGGTTGTTTGATCGGTTAAGTCACAATAAAAGTGAAGAATTAAAACTCAAAAGAAAGAAACTTGTTACAAAAGTTGAAAAATACTTGTTTATTTAAGAAAAATAAACTATTTTGGACTAACGATTTGAGCCAGGAAAAAGCAGGTTGTATTTATTGTGGAATATGAGACTTAAGAAAACACAAGTACATCTTAATGTTTTGTAAAAAAAAGTAACTATGTAAAAAAGAGTAAAAGTGACCATCTCTCTCTCTCTTTTTTTAAACAATAAGAAAATAAATGGAGTATCGTTAAATACGACGATTATGTTTATGAAATAAAATCAATCTTCCTCTATTCAATTATATTTTAACTTAAAGTATTATAAAGAGGGATTTTAATACTTTTAATTTATGCATATTTTAATCCCTATAAGTGATGTTATGTTAAGTTTAATTAATGTTAAACGAATATATGTTAAACGAATTTTTCGGAAAAAATCTAAATTTTATTTCATAGTCAAACAACTTGTACGAACCAAAAATACCTTCTTCATATCAGCATTTGTGACGGAGCAAAAAGCAAATTTAGTCGAATTTTTATTTTAATGGGAATATATTTTTCCTCAAATTGTGAAAGTATTTCTAACAATTTTCTGTTCAAATTTAATTTTATATTTTTCTGTTTCTTTAGTGTTAAATGGAAAATTCATCGAAAAATACATCTTTCACACAATTCAGTCATTACAAATTGTATTGAGAGAAAAACTTCTCCCAATTAATTTTGTCTTTCAAAACAGTACACTTAAAACAATTTTGTTCGGTGTAGCTAACCGACAATTCCGCATTGTATTCATATCAAATTTTTTTAAAAATAACATTTGGAAATGTATTTGTATTCAATTTTTTGAGTATAAAAAAAAAAAATGCCTGCTGTGGAGAAGACAGAGAATGTGGATGTGATGTAGTGAGTTTGAAAGAATGTTTCGTACATGTAGAGTATTTTTGAAAATTAAATATCACAAAGCTGATCATTTGATTGTAAATGGTCTTATTTTTAAAGTGTGAGCTGTGGGGTATCAAAATAAAACATTTTACTTTTAAATAGCCAAGGAGTTTTTATTCAATATCCTCTTCGTAAAATTGCTTACAGCTTCTATTCAAATTGTAAAGAAACTAAAATAAAAAATGTCTGACTTACTGCAGTCAAAAATATTCATATTATGTGAAAATACTATTCCTCCACTTATTTAAGTACAAGCTGTAGCCTAAAGCAATTTTTTATTTTTTATAAACGAGGCACAAAAATTCAGTTATAAAAAAAATATTTTTCATTTTAGAATACATAAACCGTACATGGATTGTTAGACCATTTCTAAAATCCTAAAGAGCTTTTAAGAGGAGCAAAAACATATAATTTTTGGGTAGTTCAAAATTTTAATATAATACACAAATATATATGTTAATTAAGCAAATAAGTTTGAAAAGAACAAAGTAATTTATTTAAATCTTGTGTTTCATGAACAAAATAAATCAAAGTTTCTCCTGAAATAAACATAATTGAAAGAAAAATGTTTAATTTACAATGGATAGCATATAACGTTTATCTAAGGGGTATCCCCGAAGTGACGCAATCCTATTTGGGAAAAAATAAAACTTATTGCTGGAATCATACAATTCCCTAATGAATGGGTGAGTCCGAATTCCCCCCCCCCCCCAAGCAAACTGTTTTGGACGGAAATCCTAAATAGGAACATTATAATTTGCATAAATTAAAATTAACCATTATAGTTTTATATATTTTTTTAAGATTACTAAAGTGTATTTCGGATGCACAAGCTTTAATAGGAGTATGGTTTACGAAAAGTAGTACAAATATATCTTAAGGACTATGGCTGGTTACCTTAAAATATTGTGAAACACAACAAAGTATATTGGAAAATCAATTCTCCAATTCATGGTAGTAAAAATGTATGAAAAAATTGCGAGACATATTTTTGTGTTTGTAAGTATTATAATTTTCCTGAAAACTGAAATTTTCTAGTGTGGCACCCGTCAAAACTGCGGGGTCCTCACTTTTTGCCCAGCTCGCCCTACCTAAGCCGGCTCTGCCCTAGCAAGTGAAAATGCCGTCTTCTGCTTATCAAGATTATGGCATTGCAGACCGCATCATGTATTTTAGATGTTCGTTTTTTCTTCTACGTCATTCTGTTCAAAATCTGAATTTAAAATTATATGAAATTCTTAACATACGCAACATTGCCTTTATATTTTTTTTAATAGTACATGAATGCGTTTTCAAACATTACATTACATTTATGTTGACTATTTAATTAATATTATGTAAAACTTAACTCACAGATTTTCTGAATTTTAAAATAAATATTTCAAAAACTCTTGTAGATATGATCATAATTTTTCACTCCTGAGTTTTAGCTTGTCAGTATTGCTTCTACTTAAAAATTTATTGTATATTCATCAAATTTTTCAGCATATTTTTTGCTCTTAACATACAGTTTTAACCGAATTGTATGAAATTTACGAAATGCATTAAAATGCTGAAGATTCTATACGTTAAAATTTTAATTTAATATTTGATTCGAAGAATTGTTAGTACTTATGGTAAATAATTTTTAACTGCATATGTGCATGATACATAAATATTTTTTTCCGAAAACTCAAATGCATTTTCTAATATAAAATTCCTAGTTTTGTATGAAAATCTGGATATTTTTTTAATGTTAATTACAATGGATATCCATATTTTAATTACTTGTTCTTCAGTAAAATTGTTAAAAAAATAAATATTTAGAAATTTTGCATAAATAAGTATTTTTTAAAAATAAATTTAAAATTGATCTTTACATTTATTTACATACGTAAATGCCAACTATAAATGTATCCGGATATTTTTAATCACTATTTATTCAAATATTCAAGTTTAAAAATATGAATTTGTGGAAAAACTCCCTCATTCATGTTCTCTCTGAAGTAAACTGAAATTCAAGCATTTTTTTTAAAAATTCAAATGTATTTGGTGTATTTTAATAATACGTAAGATGCCCTGCACCCTGGCTTTAAAATTTAAAAAAAATTAAGGGATTTGGATTAGTTTTTTTGTTATTTCTATCAAAGTGTAACGATTTTTTTACAAATAATTTAATGCAAAAGATTAAAAATTATTCGTTTTTAGTACTAGGAAAGTTTAAAAGGTTTTAAATTTTGAAGCATTCGGTTTATTATTAATTTTTTTTTATACCTTATAATCAAATAATCATGTTTTAAAAACTGAAAGCATTGGTCAGAGAAGAAAAATGAAGCAATAGCTTATAGTTCTAGATATTATATAGAATATATATATTTTAAAAACTTAATTTTCTGTTTGATCATTTTAAGGTGAAGAAAATAACATGAGTTAATCAAGCAAAGAGAATATACTTAAAAGTAATTTGTCCAACTATATAAGCAGATTACCGTCCCAACATGTTAAAACTTCAAATTAATATAAAATTAAAAGTGAGTTATATAATATTTTATTTAGCGTTGGAACTTTTCAAAACTTGGGGAAAAAAGGTTAAATTGCAAAAAATACAAAAAGAATTTATTTAATTCAAACGCAATAATATCTCAAATCAAGCTAAATTACAAACACTAACTTATAGTTCGTTTACTAAGGAACTAAAGAAATTCTTCCCAATTTTTTTACGATTCCTCGAGAGTCAAAACATAGGGTTCCCTTCGAACATAAAACTTCCTGTCAGTGTCCATTGTGTCTTCGCAACCCTCCCTAATTATCTTTCATGATGTCAAACTATTAAAGGGGGGGGATTTCAGAAAACACAACCTACACGCTTTTGAGCACTCTCTTGAAGTCAGAAAAGACATGTGGTGCATTTTAAGTAACTTTAGACGTGCGGAAAAAGACGTTCAAACTGCTTAGAGGGTTAAGTAATATAAAATCATCTTTCTGTTTTAAAACATGTCTTATTTATATTTGATCCTTATATTTGTAAAAAAAAAGGTAGCTTGTAAATGAAATTTTTGTTTCTGTTAGTGGTGTTAAAAGAGAAAGATATCTATAACTTCTCTAAAGTTTGCTGTGCTTGTGATTTTATGTTTTGTTATAAATATACATTTCTTTTCCTTCTCTAGGCCAAAAGATTAATACGGGGTGATTCAGAGAGGGAACTGGGAATTTATGAAAGGTTTGTTGCAGGATCATTGCAGGTGGCATTTCTCAAACTACAATATACCTATGGAGGTAAGTTCTATTTTTGCACTTCATCTTGAATTCTATAAAAATTTAATGATTTTTTCAAATTTATACCTTTTAATATTTTTTATTAATAACTTCATTAATAATTACACATTAATTTTTTATTACAAATGTTGATTAGTGCTTTTTGTCTTCTACTTAATTTATAAGAAGTAAATCTTTTAAATCTAAATTGTAACATTTAGCTATATTACTTTTAAAATCAATTTTTATTTTATAGGTTTTGAAAACCAGATTGGCTCTTAGGAAGACTGGGCAATACAAAAGTATTTGGGATGCAACATGTAAAATTTACAAAACAGAAGGTCTCCGTAGTTTTATAGAGGCTACTTACCAAATCTATTGGTATCATACCATATGCTGGTATTGATCTTGCAATTTTATGAGGTATTATTTTTATTCTTAAGAATATAATTATATTATATTATATATTTTTAAATTCTGGTTTGCTATTGTTATAAACATTTCTTAATTGTCCTTAAACTGAGAATTTTCTTTTGGTGTAATAACATTTTTAGTAGTTTAATCTCTATCATTTAATATTGTATGCAAATTATTTCAATATCTAATATTCTTATAAGTAGTTCAAACTGAAAAGGCTTCATTGTGTTTTTGAAATTGGTACTTTTCCATCTTACTGGTAACTTTAGGAGTGTAGGTATTAAGAAATGATTCCTAGTTCAGCAACTTCAATTTATTTACCATTTAAAAATGGAATACATTTCAAAGTAGTTATTAAAATTACACCTCCTAAAAAACTAATTTAAAGTTTTAATTTTAATTTGATTGCATTATCGCCTGCTCGTGCTAGCAGTCTGGATAGTGGAGATGTGTTTACCGTTTGCACCTCTCTCGATGAAAATTAATGACGAACTGCCAGATAATCTTTTTAATCGCTTACTTTACTTCACGCGCCTCAGTCTCTCTTCACTTCTTCCCTCAGCGCTCTTTTGGTTCCTCTCCGCTACCAATGTCATCTAACGACGGCAGTACTCCACCCGCCACAGGTAGCCCCCCACCAGCGATAGCGAGTCTTTTAGCTATACTTTGGGTTAAAACGTACTCTGCGGCCGGAACGGGTTATGGTTCTTGTCTACTAGTGCTTTCTCTCGGCTTTTCTTGTCCCGACTCTGGAACTTCCTCTGGTTGCAGAGACACTTTTTCCTTCAGGTTGACTTCCACTGGGAAGTCCTCCGACTCTTTGGGGATGTAGGCAAGGCTTCAGTCTATCGATGCTCACCGACACCTCCTTTCCATGTTCTCACAATCCTGAACACCTTTTCTGTACGGTCGACAACTTTATAGGGACTTCGTATGGAGGTTGCAAACCTTTTCTGTGTGAGTCTGTAC
>BMAO01036700.1:0-22392 GCA_019973975.1 Trichonephila clavata | reverse complement strand
AAATTGTAAGCTTTTGGACAAGAAAGAAATATTTAGGTAATACAATCCCAAATACAATATATAAAATGAAATTAATTTTTCAATTTCCCATTTAATTTATGTTATTACTTGCATATTTCTAAATTACTAGTTTTTATAAAAGATGATAAATGGTTGAGTGACTAACATTGCTTTTGAATTTTGTGTAAGGCGTCAAATCCAACCGGTTTAGTACATTTTTAGCCGTCAATCACAGTCGAGATATTAAGTTAAGCAAATTTATTGTTAATAGTTTTTAAATGTTTTATTGTTTGCCCTACAAATTTTTCTGAACTACATGCTAAGCTAAATGACTCTAATAAGGCTAAATATGTATTTAAAAATACGCCTATTAAATTTTAATTAAGAAACTGGAATATTTATTTTACATGGGAAATAAATTTTTATTCTCCAACTTTTATTCATAAAAAGTGTCAATTTTTTTTTTTAAACTCATTGTAAATATTTGTTTTTTAAAATTAAAAAGGCATATAATTTATACTTTTGTTCTCATTATGAAATTTATTTTTCAAAACTAATCTTCTTACTGCTTTTTTCTCTTTTTAATCTACAATGAGTTTTTTGTTTTGTAATTTTTCTTTAACATATAGTTATCTTCTTACAGGCAATTTACTGTAAACAACGTAATTTTATCACTTAGTAACATTGCAATCTTAGGGGTTCACAATAGCAAACAACTTCATATTTCAAGCAATAAATACTTTTACACAAACACTCTCTAAATTTTCGCAAAAAAATATATTAACCTATTCAAGCTCATTTTTTTCCTTAATTTTATTTTTAGATTTTTATCACTTGAATTATGCCATAAAATTTTTACTGAAATTTATTATTCATTTACGTTTTTTTTTCAAACTTAAACTTCCTCTTCGTTCTAACATTTTTCAAACCTTATTAGCTTACACATGAATTTTAAAATATTTTCTTTTCCTTCACTTTATTTTAACAAGCTATTTTTGCATTCAAGCATTTTCAAAATTTTAAGAACACTTTTTTTTCCTTGCCCTAATGACATTTATTACTTTAACGCATGGAAAAGATTCTAAATTAAAAATTCCAGAAATCCGCTTTCTTAATTGAGCGTCTAAATGCAAATCTGTCGACAGATGTTTATTTGCGTGTCTGATATTCAGAAAAAAAATATATGCAAATATAATAAACAGCCAAAACATTTCTTGAAACATTTTAAATTGAATTTCTAAAACTGACGAAAAGAAGAGAAAATATGCTTCATATAATATTCAATAAAGGAAATTAACTAAGTTTCTTTTTTTTTCCACTATGCTTAGTGAGATTTTAACTCCGATAATTAATATGGTAATATCATTTCGCAACAAACACACATTTTGTTGTAAGTTGTTGAAAGAAAAAAACAAAATGATTGTTCGTGTCTAATTATCATCTACATTAGATTAATTGATACAAAACTGAATATATTAGAGGTTAACAACGGTGAAATAAATTGAGTCTGTTTAAAATTTTGGGAGGTTGGATGAAAAAGCTGCAAACGAAATTGCATTATTTTTTCCACATCCAATTACCATCTTTTCGTACAGTAATGCGACCCTAAACTGCCTTTAATAGGATGTGCACATCAGGCATTGGAGTGGTTAATTAAGCAAAAGATATATCTAATTACTTCGCGTGACTTATTTACGACTTTTTTCTTTATTCTTTAATTTATTTTGCTCTCTTTTGTATAGGTATTCGTATCATTCCGTCCAATTCATCACTGTCCGCTTTCGTTGCACGCAAATATACTTCCTTTTGAGGAAGACGTTTGAAAAATAAATTATTTTTGCACGTTATTTGTTTTTTCTTGATGAAAAACTTATGGGTGGTTTAAGAAGCAATAAATTTAAAGAAGAGACAACAAATGAAAGTGAAAAATTATCTTTGTGTTACAGAAAATGAGGATTTGAGAAACACAATTATGTGCCTCAAATTAATATTGAAGCTCCAGTTTGCATTCATATAAGACACTTTCTGTATTTATCTGTTATTTCTTGATGGGCGAAACGAATGTATTTAAAATATTTAGTGAAATTTAACTTAAATAGAAGCAATATATATATATATATATATATATATATATATATATATATATATATAATTAACATTAAATATACTAAAAAATAAAAATTTATGTGATATAAAGAAGCGACACAAATTCGTTGCTGGGATGAGCATACATAAAAACGCAACGGTGGCACGTTCTTTCAGAATATTTCTATAATAAATTAAAAAGTTATCTCCTTACAAAGTGAGAAAGACAATAATGTATTGGTACTCCCCTGAATTTATTACGCGTCATTAGTGATAAATTTCAAAGATTCCGAGGTATTTCTTTCCAAATTGACCAAAACTGTATTTCTAAATAGGAGAGGGAAGAAAATGACCTAACTTACTAAGAAAATGTTTAACACCCATGAAATAAATTCATAGCAGTATTGTTTGATGCCGCAGTAAATTATATCGTTAAAAATATAAGAATAGAATAACAAAAAAGGAACGACTAATACACAATATTCTCAGATTTCATTTTCATTGGCCCTCTTCTGTGCGTGCTTTAAAAAGTTCCATTCATAGGCGCGTGGCATCTCTATGATACATCATCTCATGCTTACGTTTGAAGATGATTTAATCATTTTATTTGTGAGATTTAACATTAAAATACATTTGGAGTAAAAAAATGTTTAAATTATAATCAGTATTTGAAATATTTAAACGAAAAATCATATCAAAATGTTGGTTAGTTATCACTGTGTCACCACTGTTTATATTTTAAGGTGTGATTTATTACAGTCTCCACAAATCATTTACAATGTTCAAGGCACACCTTGATTATTTGTATAACACATTACACAATTTTAATATTCTTTTCTTGATGTCCTGACAAGAGAGAACGGAACCTTCTTTAGAAGTGCTGGTGATGCTCCTCTTGATTCTTCGTCTTGAATGGAGCACTATGTACCGGATACATCTTCAATCCTGAATCAAAATGAACGAGTAAAGTGAATGTTATTCTCAGACCGTTTTCGCATGTGTTTTTCCAAAAGTTTATGACCTAAATTTCCTAGATATGTGTGCAAAGATCTGAGTGATTTTGATTCCCATATAGATATTTTTGAAGCTTACGCCAGCAATACATTGAGGATGGAATAAAATTCAAATACTGGCATCTCTCAGATACATCTAAGCTCCCAGAAAAAAATTAGTATACAGAAGTTATCATGTGCTTGTTTAGAATTACTTTCGTATAAAACTGAAAACTATTTTAAAGGAAAATTCAAAATTAACGCGAAATAGTGCAAAGTTATAAATATGACGTTGCTGGATGCGCTGCATCTATCAGATTCAAAGGCCCCTGCTACCAGAAATATGAAGAAATTGCCTTTGTCCTTGACTCTGAGTCCCAGGGCGAGTGACAAAAGATAGAAAGAAGGGACGAGTTCCAACCCACCGTGTGGACGCAGCACCGAGACTATTTTTATTACGCTTCTGAGAGATTCGCACACTAAACAAAGGGTTAATATCTCTGCTACAAAGGAACTACGATGTTGACCAGAAAAGGGTTTGTCTATGATAAAGTAGTATCCTTGAATAATAATTTGTGTCATGCATGAACTACGTGTGATACTAAGTGCAGAACCTCCATACTCCCTTAGATATCTCTAAACACTTTTGTGTTTTTGTTAAGAGGTAATTTGTATCAAGACTTGCCAGTGAAGACTTTTTCTTTTTGATAAATATTGTTTCAAGCCCGTTAAATCTAAGAAGGGTTCGATCAGACAGAATGTTGTACATATATAAAGTAAAACGCGTAAAAGGAACATCTAAAAGTACATATGCCGTTTATGACATTTATCAGCGAACATTTTGATAATCTATAAGCAATATATATATATATCAAATTTTTATTAGTTCAATATATGTGTTGTGGTGGCGGGGGACCTCAGAAAAGAGGTGAATCAACAACGACTTATTAACTTCCTCACTTTGTTTCGACTGAATTCTGGAAAATATAAACATTATATATTTCTGGAAAATATAAATAAATACTTTCGAAACTCAAATTATAATTCTTTTTCTATGAATGAACATCCATTCTTTTTTTTTTTTGCTTCTCTTGCAAATAGATAACTCCTTCAAAATAAATAAACTTTTGCGTTGAGTATATATACATATATATGATCAAATATTTGCAAAATCAGAATATTAACTTAATATAAATGGTTGATAGTTTATAGCAAATCATTAAATTTAATTCAGTGCTGATCTATCGCAAATTTAAGCAGTCAATTTATACATTTTGATTAAAATAAAAGTAGAATTTCGTTTTTATTTCGGAAATATAGAGTATAAATGAATAATGTGAAATTCTGATAGTTAATTTAACTAAGAAATTTGCAGAAAGTTCCTTGAATACAGCTTAATAAAATTTGAACCATACCATAATAAAATGGGTTTTATCTTCTATACAACTTCTCTCTGATTTGTGTAGGTATGAGTTTATGAATTAAAACATATG
This sequence comes from Trichonephila clavata, assembly GCA_019973975.1. Classification (NCBI taxonomy): domain Eukaryota; kingdom Metazoa; phylum Arthropoda; class Arachnida; order Araneae; family Nephilidae; genus Trichonephila; species Trichonephila clavata. The sequence goes on along the minus strand of BMAO01036700.1, from coordinate 17,822 downwards.
AGTTAAGATTTTTAAATGTTTGATTACGTTTTCTATCTTTCCCAAGAACACAGATTCTAAGTATCTAATAATCTATCTCAATTTCTATATAAGAAATCATCTAAAAACTAATCTGAAGAAAATACATCACAAGCTGTGATATTTTTTTCAAAGAACTGTATTGTTTGATAGTTGCACATTCGCTTCAACTTAATTTGTATAAAAGTCAGAACCGAAAGGAACTTTCAAATATTAAATTCCTATGAAATACCACAGGGTTTTTGTCTCTTTTAAACATATCCAAATTAAGTTTTCTGAGTTTCTGTGTATTTTAAAAATAAAAACAGTTCCTTGTGTATAATATTCTAATATAATTATGTGTATGCTGTTAAACATAAATCTACAGGAAACAGAGTAATTGAATTTTCATCAGTTGCTTAGACATGATTTAAGAGCTAAATTAAATATGTTTCCTCCTCAACAATTGATTATTAAAACATATTAATCTAACTCAATTCATCTAGCAGTGCATATCATTTGTTTCATATAAAGATATTTATCAACAATATGATATTAAAACATGTACATTCAGGCTCTATCGGAGCACTCATAATTGCTTCATTCTTGAGTAAATTTTTAGTTTGTTCCGTTAAATAACGGTACAACGTTAATCAATATATATTAAAGTAATATTACAAATATAACAAACGTAGAAATTTTCATACATTAAATATCGATGCTATGAGGTCATGAAATAATTTATTGTGACTATTTAAAGTTAATTGTTGAAATAAGTTAATTTGAATAGCTTTCCTGAAATTAGATTTTATTAAAGTGTTTACGATAGACATCCTCTATATTCAAAGAAAATATATCGTTTTTACTATACTAAAAAAAATATTAATTTATTTCAATTGAAGTTTATTTTCAAACTTGCAAAAACATTCAACACACAATGGTTTCAGTATTCTAATAAAAGGAAAATGTTTCAGTTTATGACATATCATGATAAGATACGCGTCGAATCTACGAAATGCACACTTTTGTGAAATTTTCAAAACTTTAATTCACCCCAACTGCCACGTTTTAATCTATATTATGATACATATGTATCCATCTAAAGTAAAATTCTAGATAAAACTTTTCCATTTTTGATGTTTCATTGGTGTTTTTGTTAATATATATTAACAATTCTACGTCCTTCTCCTAAATATATTAAAAATTTTAAGAATTTCTTTATGGAAATACTTTTTGTTACATGGAAATTTGTCTAATTATAAAGGTAATACTAATTAAAATAATCATAAATTGCCAACTTAAATTCAAGTTAATTGTATTTATGAAACCAGATACAAATGAAAAATGTTTTTCGCATCCAATGAAAAATATGTGAAATAATAGAAATGCTATTTTTAGCGTTTTTCGTAAAGATCATTAATTATTATCTGCAAATTAATTCAGTCACAAAGAATAATTCTGATTAATTAATTTGCTTTTCTCCAATCATGAGAAAAAATTTGCAGTAATTAAAATGAATAAATGTCTTAAAAACGACTGCTGTGCAACATTGTAAATATTTTTTAACAATGTTATGCACAAGAATAATAATAAAAAGTATTTTTAAATCTCCTTTTCAATTATTTCAATGGATATTACTTTTAAAATCTCTCCTTATATTATTTGAATTCACTTATTAATTTTAAAAATCATTAATTCAAAACTTTTTATAATTATTTTTCTTTTATTTCATCATTATTTTTAATCATTACTTTTAAATCGTCTTAAAAAGTGGTCTTCTTTTTGTTATTTTTATTTAATTTATAAAAAAAAAATTAGTAAAATAATCTCTCTATATGCAAAAGATTTTTTAAAATGATTTAAATTTTGCAAAAAATCGTTTGAGTCAAGAATTGTTTTCACAAAATGATTGGCTTGAACATGCTGTTTCTGCGTAAAAATATCCTTTTATATAATACCATAGCATAATCATTGTCCTATGCATATTTTAACGAAACAGGCATGTTATTTAGTTATTTTGCTGATTATTCAATTTTCTGCAAAATATTTTTGAATTGAAATCCTCAAGGAAAAGAAAATTTGAATATTAATCTAAGAAATAATTTTTACATAATAGGTTATTTCCTTATTGTATTTATTTAAATTCATAAAATTCTTAAATATTTTTAAGAATTATTATAATTTTTTCGTAGTGATACATAAATTACTAAGCATTAGATTACTGTAAATTATGTTTTCTTTAAGGCTTATAGATCATTTTCATGCTATGGATTTTTCACAACTGCCGCTTATGTCAATTTTTAATTTATCACCTCTGTAACTTACAAGTTATAATTTTAAAGCAGTTCATTTTAGAAAGAAATTCTATGCATATATCTTAAATAAACAATAAGACATATTTACACATTTATGCAGTAAGTGCTATCTTATTTTTGTCACACCATATCAAAAACGTATTTAATTTAAAACTGCTGCTTTTAAATCGCATGTGAATAATTTAAAGTAAAATATAAATAAAAAGGAAACTAATGAAAATATTTTTAAAAATACTTGAAAACAGCAGATTTATCCAATGTTTTCTTTTTATTTCCTCTGTCTCTTCTCAAATCAGCTGCGTCAGTTTTATGATGATTGCCTTTTCTTTTCTGAATCCTTCTTACAACTTGTTACGGAAGATGTATCATATTCGATATCCATCACAATATAGAAAGAATTCCCTAGACATCCTTCCCCGAAACTCGAAATCGAAACGAAAAATAAGAGCTTCGTTTCTTTATGCTGACTTTATTCCCTCAGAAAAAAATATCCCAATGGTAAGGCGCATAAACATGCAAGTATGGATTTCAGTCAACACAGACACCTATATCATATCGTCGATTGTGATAGGGAAAAAAATCTTGAAATATCGTTCGCACATCACAACAAAAGCTGTTCTTTCAAGATTCCTCCTGTGGCCTGACGAGGTTGATACATTAATCGTGCCTAGATAGAAGGTGAACAATAATGTTATCTCTAGCGCATTTGGGACACAACAATAAAGACTTCGGTATAACGAATCAACGCTCCAGAGATCTGCAATACGAAGAAATGAAATGAAAAATGTGTGTCCTTGGCTATTGAGCTATGCTATTCCTGTGTGAATTGAATTAAATGGATCGAGCTGCAATAAAGCTCTAGATTGCAGAAATGGTTTCGATTGTGTTTTGATCGATTTAAGGTGGAATTTCTTTGCAATAAGTGAAACGAATGCTATTCACGAATTTTATTTTTTGAAGCAATAAAATTCTAGTTATCATGAGTTGTAGTTCATGAAGCTTTCAGTAAAATGATGTACAGTATTTACTCGAATCTAAGCTACCATCGATTCTAAGCCGCACCCCCCAGTTCTCAACTCTTTGAGAAAAAATAATAAATTGTGTAAAAGGCCCTTCAGTATCCGATACTCAAGAATATTTTTTAAAAATTAATGAGAAATAATAAGAAGTTAATAATTAATTTATTTGAACAGTATTAAAAAATTTTAAATGCAAGCATGAACCTATAATTACTCTAACCATCAGTATTATGTTTGGAAAATAATTTGTCTCTGAGATTGTCACTACTGACTTCGGAATTGGTACCGCTTCGCTATTTTCCCAAACGGTATCGCCTTCAAAGCGATCCGAAGCATTTGTTATGCAACATTTTTTTCACAAAGAAGACAAAAATTTTTTCAAAGAAAGGGAAAAAAATATATCATTTTTATTACGCCATCGACGTATATTTAGCTCATCCGTGTCAAATTTTCAGTGCCAAAGCTCTGTTTTCGTTTTTTTCAGCAGAAAAAATCACCTCCCTTTTCAACTTGCGTCAAAGTGAACTCGTCTTGATATTATTGCCGATATCGTTTATCTTTCGGTGATCAAAGATAGCACGCACCAAAAAGTTTACTAAATACGAGCAGACAACAATGTTTAGGGTAGTCTTAATTACTGGAGATACACTGCGGAATGAGATAAGTCATCGATGCAAGTGCCCAGAATGCACAGTTACATTTTTTCCCTTTGAAAGGGGTAGAAACTCACCCCCCCCCCATCCAACAAATGTTTTACCTTCGATTCTAAGCCGCACACGATTTTAAATAGCATTAACACTGGAAAAATAGTGCGGCTTAGATTCGAGTTAATACGGTATGATATAGATTATTTAAAGAAATATGAATATATTTCAAACATACATAAACATTTACTGATGCATTTATAAATTCACAGATAAAATTAAAAATTTTGAACAAAATAATACAATCAATTCTTATTTCAAACGAAAAAACTAATGTAACAGATGTAAAAAATATGCAATTTCACTAAGCTATTTTTTCTTGGTTTTTTAAAATTTAGACTATCTAAATGAAATTTTAAAGATGGATTAAAAAGAACTATAGTGATATCATTTTTTTTCAGTGTTACTGACAGTTCTGGTTCATGAATTATTTTTACTGAGTGTTAATGTATGGATATTTAACGAGGAAATCCATATTTCAGAAATACATGCCAAAATAGCTTATAGATCTTTGTATAAGCTTAAAAATATACTAAAAAATCCAGTCATTTATTTATGTTGTACCTATCATTTGGCTTCTACATCTAATAAATGGGAAAATTGCATATGTGCTTAAATTAAATTAAATTCCACTGACAAAAATATGGTTAAAAATTAATGTAAGAACAACAGAAAATGAAAATCTTAGAAATGAGTGAAAACTTAAGCTCATCAGAGGTCGTTAGTGACTTTTTCCTAAATATACTTTTTTCTCAGCATTCTGAATGACAACAAAGATGTTATAAATGTCTCTTGGTATAATTTTCATAATATTTCTTCTTTATATTCCATAGCTAAAGAATAACATAAAATGAATTATATTTTTGTTCAATACTAACCCAATTTCTTATACTATTTTACATTGTCCTTATTACTTTACGTTCAAACTAAAATGACGCTGTATTTTTATGATTTTTTTTAGGTCGTTGTTTATTTATCATTAGTAAGTGATCGAAACATTCTTATGGTATTTTAAAGTAATGACACTTTTTGTAGCATCCATTTTTTTTTCTTTATTTCAGCCACGTCAAGATGTTAGTTTTCTACATTTTCTGGAACCTGGTACATGGTACTTTTCTATAATAAATGATGATAGCACATCTGTTGGAATTTCCTTTCTTCCTTCATTAGCAAGTAAGTAGAAATTGCTTTTCATAATTCCATAATATGGCTAGAACATTATATTTTATATAAAAAAAAATAATAATCGATTTCTAGTATAAATAAGTTTTAGTCTTTTCCTTTTTTTTCTCAATTTGAATCAATAATAGTTATTTAAGTTTCTGTTTTATGCATACTTAATCCTGCACTTCACGCGCAGAGTATTTAATACACACCACCTAACTTTTTTCAAGACTCCAACTAAACCATTTTCGGAAAATGAATAGTTTCTCGTGTAGCTGATTTTGAGTTCACATCCTTTGTGTGGTCTTGGCTTATAGGCTATTTCTAAAGGTATATTTTTGAATACGACCTCTCCGGGTATGTCATACCCTGCGCGTGAATCGCCGTTACAGCTCTAAATAAATGAGTACGCTTTAAAATCTTTCTTATGCAATGACGTATTATTATAGTCATGATGAAGAAATGTGATATTTAAGTAATTTAATAGATATGATACAACACTACTTTCGAATGAAGAAAGACTCTTTGCGGGGATGGTGAGGAAGAATCGAATCATTAAGAGTATAATAGCAAGTATGAGTTCTCTACTGAAATCTATCCAGATAATTTAACTGAAGGAGCCTTTATCGTCTTTGATAAAAATGACCTCATCATATTCAATGGCTAGAAAATGTAATCGGTAGCCTATGACAATATTTTTGCGTTGTTGAACTTTGCGACAGTAAATACGCAAATTATTTTATTCAGTAGTCAGAAACCACCTACTAAACATTGAACCAGACGCTGATTTCTGAAGTGTATTGGATTTCGATTTACATAAGAATGTAAAGAATATAGGAACCAGCGATTAATGCTCCTACGAAATTTAAAAAATAAATATAAGATTCAGTACGAACATCACACTCACTCGCGACGAAGGCTAAAGGAGTGTATAAACAATGTACTGAATGCCCGAATAAAAAGAACTGAAAAACTTAATTTATGTATGAAAAGTGTGATAAACATATTGTTCTTTCGACTTTTTTCCCCCTTTTTCACCTTTGTATACAAATTTCACGATAAAAACAGAATGTAAGAGATACCCTGCGCGTGAAGTTAAGGTCGTTTTTTACGTGCGTGAAGTGCTGGATTAATTTTTGTCTATTGAAACAATATTTAGATGATTTATAACAATGGACATTGCATAGTATTTTCACCAAAATTTCAGATTACTTAGGCTTTACTATACATCCTTAGTTACAAAATTTTCTTAATTTGTCAAATTGTTCTGATTATTTTCATAATTTTCCTCATTTATACATTACTTATAATCGGAGAAAAGTATTAGAAGCATTTTAAAACTAATTAATCATTTTTAAGTGAAATGTTAGAATGAATATGAAATGAAGAGATTTCAAAGAAGAATTTCCTTCGTTAATTGTCAACACAGTTAAAGCAAGTTTTATGTGTGATTTATTTTTCTTCATGCTTTCGGAGGACATAATACTACATAGTTTAAGCATTATTTTTTTTTCTGAATTGACAATTCATTCTTCAGATAAAAAATTGCTGAGCTTATATAAATTGAATAAAATTAAAATCAGTACAGATAATTAAAGATGTTGAGTCTGTGAAAATGAAGAAAATATTAACATTCACAAGCATATTACATAAAAATAATTATACCTGGTAAACTTATTAAACTATATTTTTCACCAATTTATAATGGTTTATATACGTATTTCAATAAAGAATAATTTGTTTATTTAAAGTATTTATTAATAATTTCATGAAAAGTTCTTCATCATTAGAAAATTACAATTTCAAAATAATTACTGATGGAAACATTAATTTAATAGGCGTGTTTAAAGGATTCAGAAACATTTACAAAAGAATAAATTACTTATTTTAATTTTCTAATAGTTTCGTTTTAATAATTCGGTCCCTATTCAACGGAAAAAAATAATAAAATACATTCTGAGATATTTGATATGTTAATACTCAAAGCTAACAAATTATTATTATTTTAAAGAAAATAAGATATATTTATGAACAATAGAAAAATGGCGCTATTTAGAAATCCGATATGCCTTTTGTTCTATTCAAACACATATACAAGTGTGAATAACTACTTTCTTACTTTCATATAAAATGTAAAAGCCACTTAACCACACCCTTTAATTCTGAGTGTTTTCATACAAGTATTAATCTTTCACCTAGGCGTGCAAACAACTAGTTCATATCAATACGAAATGCTCTTTTCCTTTTTTGAAGAAAAGGTAGAAAAAGTTGCACAAAAAGAGATAAAGGCGTTTCTTGTTATAATTTCCATTGCTAATAACATCGGTAAAAAGTTCCATGGAACAAATTAGTGAAAATTCTCCAACCCAGTTAAATGAAACTTCTTTTCATTATCCTTTGTGAAAGACTCTTTTTATATCTGGCAATGTTTCTTCCTTTCATTTTTATCATCTGTTTCTTTGGATTCTAATTAACGTTTATTATGGTGTCTTTCAAGGGGACGTGCCAACGTCGTGCCCAAACAATTGTCATCACCATGGAAACTGTCACCTGGGGAAGTGCCACTGCTTTCCTGGCTATATAGGACATGACTGTGCTGACAGTAAGTGTTAATTCTTGTTTCGTTTCTCCGTTGTATTTCCTTGGGCTGAAGCTGACAATTGACAGCACTACCTGACTTACCACATGCGAGAGTTACAGTGTTTCTAGTAATGGCGTACCAGCTGTTTTGCACACGTTTTCGTGTTACAAATTAAATTAAATACAGTTGTGACATAAAATAAAAGTTTTTCCTAAGACTTTAAAGATAAAGTACGAATTCTTGTGTATAATTCTGCTAAAACTGAACTATAAAAGCACAATACTCCTCTAAACTGCTATCTCAAGCTTGTAGAAGGAGATTAAAATTCTGTATATTTATTTTTAAATCTAACCGTTCTCTGAAATTTCTTTTCTTCGTTGTTAACGTTAATTTAAAATTAAAAAAATATAGTTGATAAAAGAAATTTTTTCATAAAAATTCTTAAAGGTTAGCTTTTATAACTTACTGTTATTTTTTTTTTCTTTTTTAATTTTCAAAACACACACAAAAAAAGTTTAATGGTGATTATTGCAAAAAAAGATCTAAAAAAATGAAACATGTAAAAACCTTATCGTCTTATGTTCCTTTGAGACAAACTAATTGCTTGTAAGAATTTTTTGCAGCGGTTATTTACTCCAAAAATACTCTTTTAATAAGCGTGTGATTTAGATTAATTTGTCAACTTTTCCATGGTCTTAAAAAATCTAAACAGCAATTATTTTTGTAATAAAAATTGTAAAAGGACAATGTTTAAAAAAATTCTATATACATAATGGAGAAGAGAAATAGAGGAGAATAAGAGAGCATTGGATAAGATATACTCAGGTACATAACAATCTAAAAAGTTTTTTATGAATTGATTTCCTTCAAAATATATATATCTGTATATACACACCTATAGTGAAAAACACAATTATCTTTTTTTATTTAAATACCATGGTAATAATTAACAAAAAAACATCTTATTTAGCTTAATACTGTCTAAAAAAAATTCTTAATGCACGATATTTGTTATTTATGCTATAGATGTTAAAATTACTTAATTTGATTGGTTTGATTTAATTGTTGAATTTTTATGGAACAGGAGCCAAATTAGGGTAATCTGCATTAAGAAAAATAAAGATGTAAATGAATGTTGTAGAGAGAGTATAGCTATTAATAAAACTCATTCATCTCTTGTTATCAAGCAAGACTGAAATAAATTTCGGTAATTTTTGCAAAATTATTTACAAACTATAAGGAGGAAAGTTTTTCATTTTTGAATCATAGCTATTTTAAACTCAGAAATAAATATATTTGTAAGAAAATAATATTAACTACATTTGTTATTTATAATATCTTAAAAGTCCATTTCTCGAATTCGTACTGAAATATCGATTACAGCCTTTAAGGCCCATAATATTCCTCAAATATTTATATCTTTTTCATATATCTCCATCTCCTTTTAACAAGTAATTAGCCTAAAAGGAACCTTTTGTTTTGTATTATAATTTATAGTTTCTTAAAGCACATTTACGATTTATATATGACTCGATAATTATTAATTAATTAAATTATCTCTTCGATGAAGAGTTCAAGAACATATTTATACTACATAACTTTTGCTATAATTATTTATGAGTACTTTTTCTTTTCTTTTTTTTTTCATGTTTTACCCATATTCCTCAATTGAAGATGAACTCATATTAAGCTGTGGTTAGTTTAATAATTAATTATTATGCTTATAAAATGTAACATTTTTACAACAAATTTGGTTTTTACTAAGAATTCCTTTCTCTTTAACTCTCTTTTTTTAATTTTTAAAATGCATAATCTACCAATCTTTTTTATGATTTTTAAAGTGTCTAATTAATTAATATATTTATATAATTATATCATTAATCCACATTACTCTAACACTTGAATAATTACTACTAATAAATGTCTTAAGAAATATATATATATATATATATATATATATACATATATATACATATATAATCTCATGTATTCAATTAAAACTCCTACAAATCATTGTAATGGTTGAAATTAGAATTATTTGAAAAATTTCGCACTTTTAAAATTTGTTTTTGTTAAATGTTAATAACCATAAATAATTTTTGGTAAAGAACATTAAATAAAAGGGAAAAAAACAATCAATATATTCTTTAAGAAAAACTTGTGAAAAAAGAAGCCATTTATTTTGAGATATCGGTCTAATAAGTCAGGCCATGTATACGTATCCCAAAACCTTTCAAATATTTATTCATTTTTCCTTCTCCTTTCGAGATTGAAAATGGTAAATTTTGTAGCACGTGCTCCCTATAAAAGTGCGTTTCCCATCTGTGATAAATAAGTTTGAAATGGATAAATATGTGCACGAGCTTTTTCTACCCATTCGCGTTTCCAATTCTTTCTATTAAAATACGAAAAACGAAAGGAAAAAAAAGACTGGGCGTTTATACCGCCATTGATGTAAATAAAATGTGAAAATGTGAAAGAAAAAAAACCTAACCAAGTGAGGAGGGAAAAAAGAATGATTGATAATGCCGATTTATTTGTGGTATATATATCTATATGAAGCGAAACCAAATAGATGTATGAAATGGTGAAACTGTAAAGGAAGAAAAATGATGGTATGCCTATGGGAAAATAAATGGAGGATTACTGCTCAAGACGTGGTAATGCAAACATTTAGTGACGTGACCCCCTATATTTAAATATTTATTTTATTTCCCTGTTTGCAGTTAGAATGATACCGTCAGCAGATTGCTTGTTTTCAGTTAAACAGTTAATTAGTTTTATGGGAAGTGGGAGTTAAATTTATTTGCAGCTTAAAATTTCGTGGCAACTGTAAGACTTTAATATATCTTTAACATAGTGAGTCACATTAAATATAAAAATGAAAGTGATGAAATATTTTTGTAACTTCGTTGTTTCAAATTTAACGTTTTATTAGTAGCATTTTAAATCTTTTTAAAAAAAAAAAATTTATAGAATAACGGAGCTACAATTTTTAAAAAAAAACTATATTTTCATATTGAAAATGTTATTTTATACTGAAATGGATGCTTGTAGATTTTATGGCACGTTCAATACAGAAAGATATGTAAATAGAATTTATGACTGAATTCTGTTAATTATTACTTAACTACTTTAAGAAATATGTAAAATTTTACGTGTTAATTTTTTTTCTAATGCACGATTTTTTTTATAATACTGTAGAAAAGTTTAAGAGATTTAACTGGAGCAATGGTTTTCCCTTTTATTAACTTCATTTGTCTTCGTGTCACTTAAATTTTCTGTTTCCATCAGCTTTTAAAAATTTCAGCGACATTTTTTTCAAACTACAAGAGACACGTTTCCCATATTTACTCTTAATTAATGTTTTCCTAACTTAGGTCTTAGAACTCATGTGCGTATCTTGGTGATTTTCCTGATATTATTATACCTTTCATTTTATTTTCCAAAATTATGGCATTATTATAGCCATGTATGAAAAAATTTCTAAGCATAAAAAGTTTTTGTCTCGTGAGATTAGTCTCATTTCCTGCTCACGAAAATTAAAGAACAAATTTCAACAAGCAATTTTCAGTACATCATTAAGCAAACCACAAAGGCTTTAGACTGTACAAAGAATCGAATGCTTGTTCTTTTAAAATATTCAAATTTACTTTTTATTAATGAAATAAATAATCATAAAAGTAGTTATCTTATTTTTAACCCATACTTAAAGCACCACATACTATCAAATGCTTGGGTCCACATATTTGTTTGAAAACTAATTTATAAATTTCTTTTGTGGCGTCATTTTAGAGGTCTTATCTCGTAAAAATGGATCCTATAATGAAAATCATATTTTTAATGCATTAAATATTTCATGGAAATTTTTCATACGAATGTATGGACTCATTTTTTAAAAAATTCTACCATTAGATCATTTATGATTTCGGAATTAAATTTATTTTTTCGAATGAATCAAATTTTGAGATATAAATTTCCTTCTGCTATAAGGCATTAATGAAAGAAATATTAAAAATATTTTAATGCCATTTTTGAAAAAACAATATGTTATTTCCAATATGAATAAATTCCTCCCTTTCGAATTATAAGTAGGCTAGTTTACTTTATTTCTTTAATTTGATGTGATTATTTGCACTATTTAATACTAGAACTTTCAGGATTTCGATCATCCAGATCACCGGGTTCACGTCTACCGATGTCGCGATATAAAATATATAAAATAACTGTAATAACTAAATAAATGCAGGACTACTGTTCAGTATAGGATTTAACTTTAATACTTTTTTAATATAATTCCATGCAATTATCATATATTAAGACTCTTTATATCATAAAAACTGACGTTGACATTATTTTTAGTGAAATATGTTGGGATATTGTTTTGTCACAAAACATTTCGAGTCTCAAGTCTGCCAGGAACATTAATATTATGAGAAATCATTCTGTGCCACCTTTAGCGACATATACAGTGGTGGCAAAAAGTCCTGAACACACTCATTTTTTAACGTAATTTTTGTGTTTGACTTCATATTTCGTTGTGCAATTATCGCACTATCTTAAATATTGCTATTGCTTTTAATGTATTTTTTCCTGCTGATTTCAAATCTGTTTGTAGATTTCACCTACAGTAAATAGTTTCATTTATATGTTGAAAAATCCTTGACAAGAAAGCATAAAGTCACTGTAAGAATGAGTGAGTGTGTTTTCCACCAATGAAATGTTCCGTTATTTCAACCAATCAGAGAGCAGTAGCAATAAAGGGTTGAAAGAAAAAGGTGAAACGTGGTTTATTGTATTGAATGCAGTTGTGTGTGTGTGCTTGTGGAAAATAGTGTATTGAAAGAAATTTGAAGTGCGTTTGTAGAAAATTTTGGAATTATGGATACATTTTCATATCTGCCTGAGAACAAATGGTACAAAATAATACATTTGAAGGAAGAAGGTTATTCTATGCGCCAAATTGCTGCTAAAGTACCATGTGGCATTTCTACTGTTGTGAGAACTTGAAAAGATTTTCTGAAACAAAATTTATTGCGGACAGGGAGTGATCAGGACGACCAAGAAAAATATCTTTACGTGAAGACAGGTTATTGCACAGAATTTCACTTTCAAACAGAAAGCTTAATTCCTCGCAAATTTTGAAACAATGGACTTTGACATCAAATGTGAGTGTGTGCCCAAGAACTGTTAGAGGAAGACTGCTGGAAATTGGGTTACGGGGCTGTAAAGCGCGCCCAAAACCATTACTGACTGAATTTCAACGCAAGAGGCGATTGAAGTGGGCAAGGGAACATTCATTATGGACTATTAAAGACTGGGAAAAGGTAATATTTAATGACGAGAGTCAGTTTTGTATTTCTGGCAATCAAAGTAGTGTCTATGTAAGACGACGCACTCATGAGGAATTCAGCCCTCAGTGTCTGAAGCCCACAGTAAAGTACCCGACAAAAGTGATGGTATGGATTTGTATGTCTTCTCATGGTGTTGGAAGACTTCATACTGTTACCGGAACAGTGAAAGCCATGGATTACATTGAAATACTACAAAATAAATTGCTACCAACTGCGAGAGATCTTTTTGGGAATCAGTCATGGATTTTTCAGGACGATAACTCCCCTTATCATCGTGCAAAGGTGGTCCAGAAATGGTTGAAATACCATACTGTGAATAGAATGAACTGGTCAGGACAGTTTCCCGTCCTTAATCTGATAGAGAACTTATGGTTTAAAATTGGTTATGAAATTTCAAAGAAAAAACCATCAAACAGACGTGAATTAATTGAAGCTTTAATATTTTCCTTCAACCATATTGTCACGAAAGATCTTCTTTTGAAATTATTGCATTCCATGCCAAAAAGATGTAGAGCCGTAATTAAAGCAAACGACTGGCCCATAAAATATTGATTTTCTAACATGTGACATCAATGTAATTTTCAAAATGCTTATTAAATATACCGTATTTGTCAATTTTCGTGTTATTTTTCTTTGCATATTATGTTATTCTATATTGTTTTATTCTGCACATATTTCACATTAATGTGTTCAGGCATCTTTACTACAAAAAATATTTTTGTCATTAAGAAACTAGTAGTAGATTTGAAATCAGCATAAAAAATACATTAAAATCAATAACAATATTTAAGATAGTGCCATAATTTCACAAAGAAAAAGGAAGTCAAACACAAAAATTACACTAAAAAATGAGTGTGTTCAGGTCTTTTTGCCACCACTGTATATCAGCATTTACTGGAACATGATCAATTTCATCTGCACTTTCTTCAAATTCTTCACAGCCACTTCCACTGAATCGTATGACTTGGTAGGAATATAAATTAGAACAAGACAGCTGACCACCATTCAATTCCCTCTAAGAAAGCTCTCGCAGAAAAATTGCAATTTCTTCAGGGCTTGGACTTTTTTATGGGTCATTGTTTCAGGGTTTTAACTCTGCACAAGTTCGAAAATCGAATGGAATTTTTTTGTGTGCAGATAAACAAATGCTATGTAATGAAAGGCCTAGGCACAACAATTTTAGTTAAATTGCCTCATTTTCCCTGTCAAATTAATGTGCTATATTCCTTCCAAAAGTTTGTTTTACTATTGGTACCTACTTCGTGAATTATCTGTTGCTGAACGACAGCTATTAAAAATGATAAATTGCCTTGGTGTCGAAATGACATCAGTGGACTTTTTAGGTATATTTAGTTATAAAATATCCCCTAATAAACTTAGAATCACATAACTCGTACTGTGTAATCACCGTGAAAAATTATTAAGGGTCACGGAAAATTTTCAAATTTTTTGCAAAAATGCGAAAAGGTAACTAAACTGAACAGGTTCCGGTGTCCAATCGACACCAATGGAGTGTTAAAACACAAACAACTCTAGTGTTAAAACATCTCCAATGCGTTGTATATTTCATAACTTTCCTATAAAGCATGTGTAGGAAGAAGCACTTTTGCACAGTTCGTGAATAAAAAATACTTTACCCTCGCAATTATGTTTTATAGTATTCTGTTAGGAAAAACAATCAACCATAGGTTAGTATTGAAATGGCGTGCTTATCCGGAGGACAGAGCCCAGGATCTTTGGATCAGAAATCGAGTAACTTAACCACTATACCAAAATAATCACCTTAGTACGGAGGTTGTTACTGACTTACATAGATGAAACCGCTACAGTATTTCAAATAATGTATTACATATAAATGATCAAAAATAAAGCCTACTATTCTAACTTTAAATAGTACCTAAATTGTGTTGATTAACTTAAACGTCTAAATGAGTCTCTAATCCTCAGATGTTAAAAAGGCATTATTATTAAAATAAATTATCTAAATACTTTCAATAAGTTTACCAATTAAATTCGGATGATTCGGTTATTGGTATGTTTCATTATATAATTGTGATTTATTTACGCAGGTGTTTGCCCAGTTCACTGTAGCGGGAATGGCCGTTATGTGCAAGGATCCTGCCGTTGCGAGACTGGATGGAAAGGGACAGAATGCAATGTGCCAGTTACAGAGTGCGAAGTCAATGACTGCAACAATCAAGGCATTTGTGTCGCTGGGAAATGCAAATGTAGACCTGGATACAAAGGAAATCATTGTGAAGGAGGTATGCGCAATTTAATATGCTCCTTTTGAATTTGAAATATTACATCTGAAAAGATTTTATTTTCCCAGTAATTAATTGAAAAAATAAATCATGCTTTATTTTAGTAGATTGGAAATAATTAATTTGTATTAAAAATTGTATTTATAATTATAAAATTTATATCTGCGAAAAAATATATTTAAATATACTTTATAGCTTTGGATTATAATCGTGGTATATGAGTGATCAACGATTCAACTGTTAAAACGTGAACTGTTTTTTATACATTCTTTTCAGTGAATTTCTACGTTAAGTAGAAATTGTTTTTTATTCACCGAGCTTTAATTAAACGCAAAATTCATTATTACAGAGTGCTCAAGAAAACAATTCATTTAATGTTTATTTATTTAAAAGCATATACTTCTTAATCTCACATTTGTGTACTCTGCGCTCAATTTCTCCAACAAAAATTGGTTAAAATAATTTTAAAAATGTAAAAAATTGAGTAAGAAAAAACATTACTTTATGACATACAGGTAGTTAAATAAGAAAAATCTAACAAATTTAGAGATTTTTTTTTGTTTTTATTCATTCTTTTAAACTATAGAAAAGGCTTCTTGGTTAAAAAAAAATTTGAAACAAAACCCCAAAACAGTATACATATATTTGGAAGGATTGGTTTGTGTAGGGGGCTAGTAAGTCCACTCAGGTTGTGCAAACTACACATTTATTGGATGTGACATTATGAATAGTACATTATTTACTAATTAAAGAAAATAGTTTACATGGTTCACAGCCTTTTTACTGAGACTAGTCAAGAGATAACCACCTTAACTTGAGCCGGAATCGTTCTCCCTTCTTTTGCGAGTGTCTGACCCTGGGTACAACCTTTGCTGAGAGGTTAGAATTCTGGAGATGGGATACCACATATGTATAGATACATCAATGTTACTACAAAGCATCGGCTTTAAATTTATATTATTTGTCGTATTGTAAGCTTCCTTATATTTCTACTGGGAGCTTAAAAGTATAGTTCATGAGCTTCTAATTTTGAATCAAAATCAGATGACGAAATTGACATCTAAGCTAGCACTCCACTTTTAATATCCACGCCAACATGAGGGTTTTAATGTACCTCAGCACCTCTATATGATACATCTCTAGTGGAAACAGGACTTGGACTAGTGGAGGAAACGAAGCGTCCACAAGCTACTACTACTCAGCCTCTGTTTGATGTGTCACCCCTTGATACTACTAAAGTCCACTATATCGGAAAGTTGATGCACCTTAAATTTACCGAGATTTAATATTTTCTTTTAAGTGAAACGTAGAAGTTTTGAAAGAAAGATGCCAGTGTAGGTATCATCATTTGACCGTGGCTTAAAATTACGAGGTATGTCGCCAAAAGCCCTTGTGTTGCTTCAAATTGCGACGCTTATAAACAGATAATGAATAAATTTAGCAGCACCCCAATTCTTCGTTCTTGAGGCGTATATTGTAATTTACATCAGTCGAGTGACAGCATTTATAGTGAATGTTAACTTGCGCTAACTTGTGTCCAAAACAAAACAATGTGCAGTACTATGCTTTTTACTGGCATATTATAAGCGTAACATAGAAATTTAATGTAAAATGGTGGATGTTCGTAGGCAGCCCACACCAATGCAATGAAACCATGACATCATAAGTAAAAAAAAATTAAACAATGCAGGTTCATGGAAAGGGATGTTAACTTTATTTTCGATTATCATATAACACATTTGATTGATTTCCTACTACCACAAACAAGCACTATTAGTTGTGCACAGTACTGCAATACGCACATGAAACTTCAGAAAAAAATTATAAACAAACGAAATGAACTTCTTACACATGAAGTGATGAGGTGTAAACGTATGTAATCCATATGATCCTACATAAATTTTATTTGGGGGGGGGGCAGTGTTGGAAACACCCTGCATATTACAGTCTCCTATGTTTAGATTTGCATAGTGTACCAACCATCTCTAATATAAAAATATCAGATCATCCATTTTTGAATCTTTAGAAAAATTTCTTCCGTATCTTTCTCCTTGAGTGTTATATTCACGGCAACTTTTTATTTCTTCTAGTGGACTGCTTAGATCCATTTTGTGCTGGACATGGGGCTTGCGTGAATGGACAATGTTGGTGCAAAACCGGATGGAGAGGTGTCAATTGCAGTGAGGCCGACAACCGCTTAAGTCGTTGTTTTCCCGATTGCAACAAGCACGGGTTTATGATCTGGAATCTGAGAGATGTATTTGTTTCGATCACTGGGCTGGGCCTGATTGTTCAAGAGGTAAGAACTTTAGTAAAAATTGTTATTAAATGCGATTTGTTGAACATAATTTTAAATGAAATTCTACTAACTCATTTTCTTAAATAAGAGCAATATTCAGAATCACACACACATTCTTCTTTGAG
>BMAO01036699.1:0-10826 GCA_019973975.1 Trichonephila clavata | reverse complement strand
GTGCGTTCCTTTTCTGCAAGTCGAACGATCAAAATTTCCTTATGCTTTATTTTTGCTGGAAATAAAAACATAACTCAATGAAAGGAATTTGGTTGACAAAGACAATTAATTTAAATAAACTTACTAATTTTTCCCCTAATGCATTCTACGACAATATGACATCTTTACATGCTGCTACTTCAAATAGCAGAGTTGGCTCATTTTTATGTCAATCTTTATTATGAATGAAGCGTTGTTTATATCACGATGGTAGGATTTTTTTAAATTTTTAATAATTATTAGTATATTTGCTATAGCTTTTCTTTTTCGTCCTGTACTCGGAAATTACAGAAATAGAAGCTTTATCGTGCAAATATTTAATCTTATTTTAGCCACTATTTCAACTACTTTACAAAAACTCATCAGCTATTTTACAAAAGTCGTTGTAATGTATAGCATCTCATACAGCTCTTGAAGACAGCACACTAAGATATCTTTCAAGAAGAAACTTATTTGGTGGGAAAATTATTTGGATTACGAAATGTGTGTGTGTGTGTGTGTGTGTGGTGTGTGTGTGTGTGTGTGTGTGTGTGTGTGTGTGTGTGTGTGTGTGTGTGTGTGTGTGTGTGTGTGTGGTGTGTGTGTGTGTGTGTGTGTGTGTGTGTGTGTGTGTGTGTGTGTGTGTGTGTGTGTGTGTGTGTGTGTGTGTGTGTGTGTGTGTGTGTGGTGTGTGTGTGTGTGTGTGTGTGGTGTGTGTGTGTGTGTGTGTGTGTGGTGTGTGTGTGTGTGTGTGTGTGTGTGTGTGTGTGTGTGTGTGTGTGTGTGTGTGTGTGTGTGTGTGTGTGTGTGTGTGTGTGTGTGTTGTGTGTGTGGTGTGTGTGTGTGTGTGTGTGTGTGTGTGGTGTGTGTGTGTGTGTGTGTGTGTTGTGTGTGTGTGTGTGTGTGTGTGTGTGTGTGTGTGTGTGTGTGTGTGTTGTGTGTGTGTGTGTGTGTGTGTGTGTGTGTGTGTGTGTGTGTGTGTGTGTGTGTGTGTGTGTGTGTGTGTGTGTTGTGTGTGTGTGTGTGTGTGTGTGTGTGTGTGTGTGTGTGTTGTGTGTGTGGTGTGTGTGTGTTGTGTGTGTGTGTGTGTGTGTGTGTGTGTGGTGTGTGTGTGTGTGTGTGTGTGTGTGGTGTGTGTGTGTGTGTGTGTGTGTGTGTGTGTGTGTGTGTTGTGTGTGTGTGTGTGTGTGTGTGTGTGTTGTGTGTGTGTGTGTGTGTGTGTGTGTGTGTGTGTGTGTGTGTGTGTGTGTGTGTGTGTGGTGTGTGTGTGTGTGTGGTGGTGTGTGTGTGTGTGTGTGTGTGTGTGTGTGTGTGTGTGTGTGTGTGTGTGTGTGTGGTGTGTGTGTGTGTGTGTGTGTGTGTGTGTGTGTGTTGTGTGTGTGTGTGTTGTGTGTGTGTGTGTGTGTGTTGTGTGTGTGTGTGTGTGTGTGTGTGTGTGTGTGGTGTGTGTGTGTGTGTGTGTGGTGTGTGTGTGTGTGTGTGTGGTGTGTGTGGTGTGTGTGTGTGTGTGTGTCCTCAAAATCCTTTCTCATGTGAATTTTATGACATTTAGTCATTATTAAAATACTTTTCTGTCTATGGCTATTCACGTGAAAGAAACATAGGACCTCAAACACTTGAGCTGCTTGTGATACTCCACTTTTCATTCGCCCTGTTATGTCCCGAATTTTCTCGTAAATCTAACTAAAGAGAGCATTTTCTTCAAAAAAAAAAAATGGAAATAAAGAATATATTTCCTATTTATACAAGTTTGTTTATATACATTAAAAAGATGAAAAGTAAAATCGAATAAAACGACAAAATATTGCTAATTTTTAAAGGAATTTTCTTTCGACTTTTTAACGTGCATAATAAATATTTTGAATTCATATCTTTTAATTTTTTTTTTTTCTTGATGCATTTTTCCATTGGTAACTTAAATCATTATGATAAAAAAAATAAAGACATTCCTTCATTTTCAAAACTTTAAATGTGTTACACTAGTAGAAGATATTTTTTATTTAAATCCTCCTATTTAATCTTTTTAAATGCCCCTCCCCACGATAAAAATTACTATTAAAAGAGATAAATTGTTGATAGATACAAACCTATAAAACTTGAACAGCTCTTGCAGACAAAAAAATGACATTACAAATACATATATATATATTTGTTAAAAATCATAAAATGGACTTAAAAAAAGAAAGCAAAACAAATAAAGAAAACTTTAAAAAGTTTTTTTTTCTGACTTAAATTATTCAAACTTTATAATTAAATTCTTTGAATCAATTTTGTTTATCAAATTCATATTCAATAGCCATTGTAACTATAAATCATTTAACTTTTCTTAAGGAGTTGTGGAACGTAAAAAAAATTCTTATTAGTTTTAATTTTGAGAAACTCCTATCTCCACTTCCCACACTAATTGGCAAAGAATGCAAAATTCTTAAAGCAATAGTAAGCCCTGGTGCAAAATCTAATGTTGAAATTAGTTTTAAAACTTCTATCGTTTTTATTTAATTAGACATAAACTGACAAGTGCATTTACAAGCAAAGCTTAAGCAACTAATGCAGTTTTCAACAACAACCGTGAAGTTGTTGAAAAGAATCTTTTTACGACCAGGTACAGTGAAAAGGCAGCTCAGTAGACAAGTGATGCATATACAAATATCAGCATTATGGTACCAGATGGGATGTCACAACACGTAAACGTGCTCAGTGCGAAGGCAACTTAAAAAGAAAGAGGAAGGACACATTTCCAGACATTCAGTACGAGTGGAAATTAAATCATTCGTTCATGATGACTGCTAGAAACCATCCGGATACCTTTACACGTGGTGGAATGGTCGTCAAAATTAAAGAGGGTCATAGTTTGACGAGTGTTGCACAAAAGTTTAGAACTGACGAAAGTGTAGTTTCAACAGCTTGAAAAGCCTTTCATATCACAGGTAAAGCTGAAATCAGGACTAGCGCTGTTTAACCGAAGAAAGCAATGGCAAGTGATGGCCGGGATATCGTTCTGTTGACAAAAAGAGACCGAAACCTTTCATCGGGCAACATTGCCCAGCAGCTGCTTTTGGCAACCGAACAACGGGTATCACAGTTTGCTGGTCACGAACTCGTGACCAGAATGTCGTGGGTTAGAAAAGTGAGGTATATCGTACTTGTCACTTGATCGAGGCTTAAAATTACGAGGTCCGTCGCCAGTAGTACTCGTATTGCTTTATAGTGCGACGATTATTTTACTCACACACTCACTCATCACAGTTTACTGACGTCTGCATAAAGGTAGCCTATTCGCCCGTTGTCCTAAACGCTGCATACCATTAACAGCAGCCCATCGGCATCATCGCTTACAATGGTGTTAAGAACACAAAAAGTGGCCGCGGTAGCCAAGTGGTCTAGGCATCGGATCGTGGCTAGCGTGTCATGAGTTCGATCCTAGTACCACTGAAGACCCGCCGTGTAGGGAAGCGATGCACGTTAAATCTGTCGAGAGCTCAAACGTCCTCCCGTTGGTGTGGTGTGGTAGTTAGGAGAGGGGGTGCCAGCTCAGGTGTCGTCCGCGTCACTTGACCATGGTTCAAAATTACGCGGACCGTCCCCAAAAGCCCTCGTGTAGCTGAACAGTGAGACGTTAATATTCACTCACTCAAGAACACAAAAATTGGACATCTCATTAATGGTCACATTCTGCTTACTGTTGAAAGTCATTTCAGTCTAAGCAACGATTCTCAGCGTCAGTTGATGTGGAGTGAAGTAGAACACAGTTTCACTTCATCCCACTAACATCAGGGAAAGAGACCGTTGGAGTGGTCCTGAAATGCTTGTGTGGAGAGGCATTATGTTGAATGAACAAACGGAGCTCCATCTTTTCGTTGCTGTGATAAAATTATCCTCCCACATGCGAGTGTGTTCCGAGGTAACATTAGTCGGACTTCATTTTTGTGAACGATAGTGCATGTCCACACAGGACTTCTGCTGTTTTAAGGAGCTTCTAAGGATATCTGCAGAAGGGATTATTAGCCAGCGTGCTCCTCTCTCATTTAAATTCCATCAAATATGAGTAGGATGCTTTGGTAGACTCCTGGCAATAAGACCAATGAGTAAGAAATAAGCTGTGCAAATGTTTAATGTTTCCATTGATAAGTTGTATTGATTTATGAGTGTCTTTGAGATAATGTTTAATGGGATTTGGAGTTACAAAAAATGGTAATATCCCCTTGAAAATATTTTGTTAATTCAATATATATTAAAGAATTTCATCTTCTGCAAGAAAGCTCTGAACACTTTTTTGTTTGTTCAATGTGTTCAAATGTAGAAATTTCATTGGCTAATTAGTTTTAAGCTAAATAAAAATCGACTGATAACTTTTGAAAACCAAAACTGAACTATTATTTTAAAATGCCATAACAGCTCTCCCTCACCCCCTCCCCTCCCTTCCAGTTTTTTCTCCCCATTAACTCAAACATTTGAGTCTTTTTTTTAAAGTCTTAGTAATATATACTTTTCTTCTTTCTTTTTCCTTATTTAAGAAGTATAATTGTACTTGCTGTTGATTAGAATAGAAGCTGCGTTTACGGAACGTATTTCTAATCGTTCTAGATAAGGGCAATGTATTTGTGGTGAATACAACTATTATGTTACGCGATTGTCGTTTCAGTCAGAATTATATTGATTCCTCTCAAAAATTGCGAACTGAGAGTATTAAAATTTTTTATTCTTAAGTTAAAGTTATCGAAATATTTTGTTCTTTTAATTGAGTTTAGAAATACAATACGTGTTATTCTATAAATATTTATTTAAAACATGATTTTTTTAAACTGAATTTGCTTGCGAATTGGTTCATTTTCTTAAAAGAAAAAAAGGTTTTTCGTATTTATATTCATTCAAAGCTGAGTTCATTGCTCGCGATAAAGCTAAAAGCAATTTATTGAATTGAAATAAATTTTTTGGTTTATTTTTACGAAATAAAGGTGTATAAGTTATCATCGACTTGATTTTGTTTGCAGTCAGTATACTGTTATATTATCGTGGCAATTTTTTTTTTCATGCATCCAAATTCTTCACATTTTTCACTGCTCTGGTTTAAAAAAATAATAATAAATAATTGGGGGACGGCGTCTAGGGGAAGGTTCGATTTTAATGTTAAAATAAGCACGCAGAGTTAAAATAACCTAATTTATTAATAACACAACTAAAACATTTACTATTTACAAGGGGTTTTAAATAATTCGAGATAGCACCATACTAATTCCGAAAACACGTACTCTTTCTCAAAACAACGGAGAGAGCGATTTCCTCTGACCTGCCTTCGTTCAAGCTTTGGTGCAACTCTCAGTTTTTCCTTTCTGCCCCCTTTATAAATACATGACCTCATCGTATCACGCAGCTAAAACTCACGTGGTTTCGATTAGTGGTGCCATCTCTTACAATAAAAATCAAAAGAAGTAAAAGAAAACTTGCACTCCTTTCCTACAAGTTTGGCCATCCTGGGAATCACTGACCTCAGTGATTTTACATACCATACAATAAAATATCGGCCTCTGCAAAATTAATATTAATCGGAGATAAAAATTCCAATATAGACATTCAAATTTAAAAATAAGGATACAACTCTCAAAAATGAAATATTAATAGCAAAGAAAACAAAACACATTAATACACATTATGTTCTTTTAAAAAGAATAGAAAACCCTTTTTATAAAAATACATCATCATGGTGAGTAAAATTTCATTAAATCAGCAGATGAATTTGTTATCTTGGGTCCCTCATGATCACCCACTTTCTCTAAATCATATCTATCTCTAGGTTTTACTTTAACTATTCTATATGGTCCCTTCTCATGTGCTAACTTTATTATCCCAGTTTGCATATCTCTTGGTGCAACTATCAATTCACGACCTTCAACATATTTGTAAAGTATTTCGTTTTTATCGAAAAAGTCTGAATTGCTGTTTGTTTCAATCAGTGACCTTAGACTCTGAGTGTATTCATCCTCTTGTTGTGCCCTTTTTAATCTTGCGGTTAGAGTATCGTTAGTAATTATTGCGACTGGATATCTGCTAAGGGCATCCACATGTTGCATTCTCAGGCCTGAACGATGCACAATTTCATAATCAAACTCTTCCAGCAATAATGCCCATCGCGCTATACGAGTAACCAAATCCTTTTTGTCCATAGTCCTTTGAAACGCTGAGCAATCCGTTATGACTTTGAAATGATTTCCCATAAGGTAGGTACGAAATTTCTTTAAAGCGTTGACAACAGCAAGAACTTCAAGTTCATAGCTGCTATACTTCTCCTCTGCCGGATTAGTTTTCTTAGACATGTATTGAACTGGATGCAATTTTCCATCTTCTGCCTCTTGGAGTAAGACGGCTCCGTAGCCTTGTTGACTTGCGTCCGTGTGCAATTCGGTTGTTTTTCCCTGCTGGAAAATACTTAATACTGGACTTTCAGTCAATAATTGCTTGAGCTTTTCAAATGCTTCTATTTGAGATCGTTCAAAGACAAATCGATTGTCGTTTCTAATTAGATCACTCAAAGGTTTCGCTATTTTAGAGTATGACGGAATAAATTTTCGAAAATAGCCAGTGAGTCCAAAAAAGCTTTGTACTTGTTTGACAGTCGTTGGTACAGGAAACATCTTGACAGCTATCGTTTTTGCAACTGAAGGGCGCACCGTTCCATTTTCGACAACGTGACCCAAAAATTCCACCTTTCGTTTTAAAAACTGACATTTTTCAAACTTGATCTCCAACCCATATCTGGATGCGACCTCAAACACCTTCTTTAGTTTTTCCAAACCTTCTTTCTCATCTTTATCTGGAACGATCAAATCGTCCAAATAAATTATTACGATGCCTTTTCGCATGAGTTCCCTAAAAATGCTGTACACATATCTTTGGAATACGCTTGGGCTTGTACTGAGACCAAAAGGTACCTTATTAAATTTGAACTGCCCGTCTGGTACAACAAAGGAGGTGAAATGCTTGCAATCCTCGTTTACGTCGACATGAAAAAAACCATTTTTCAAGTCTAACGTGGAATACACTTTGGCGTCTTGCAGCCTATCCAATACGTCCTCTATCAGTGGCAAGGGGAAGCGATCCTTGACTAGTTTTCGATTCAGTTTCCTATAGTCAATGCATATTCTGTCGGTACCGTCTTTCTTCTTGACTAACACGATTGGACTTGCATATTCAGAAGAGCTTGGTCTCACGATTCCCTTATCCAACCATTCGTCGATCTGCTTGTTGACGGTCTGATTCTCCAGAAACGACAACCGCGTGCTGTTTGGTAAACTGGTATATCATCCTTCAGGATAATTCTCATGGATACATTTGTCGTTTCGGTCTTCTTAGGTGTATAGCTGTTGATTAGTTCAGAGAGTTGCTTTCTTATTCGAGGATTGATAACATGTTTAACTTCGATTTCGTCTTCAGTTCTTGCCTCATAAACCTGTGTATTCACAAACCACACCTTCTCTTCGTGTTTACGGAAATAAACACCTTTTTTATCAAAGCCAACAAAAGCTTGTTCCAAAATGTCCGATCCTATCACTGCCTGGAACTCCAAATGCACCGCAGGCACGACATGCCATATTATGGAATATTTCTCTCCATCCTATTCGATTTCTCGTTGGAACGATCCTTTTGTTTTGACTTCGTACTTTCCCAATCCAGATAACACGACAATGTCCTTCGAGAGCTTCGATTGCTCGATGATTCCTTTGCTTACATCTTCACGAATGAGCGAAACTGAGCTTCCAGTGTCGATTAGAGCCTCAAAAGTCTTGTTTCCGATGGTTATTTTCCTGGTCTTAATTCTGTCTTGTTGAATTCGAGAACAGATCTGGACCGGAGAGCTTGAAGATTTATTGATTTTCGTACCCTTGTTGCGCTTTGTATAATCTACGGCATAGTGACCTGGTCCCCTGCAGTAGCTACATGTTACCTGTTTAACTCTTTTATCGTAAGTTCTCGTCGATTGAAAGCATTTTCTATCATTCCAATTATTTCCAAGGTGAAAACGTTCTTGCCTTTGAGAACAATTATCGTTATTTTTCGATCTCTTAGCAAATGAGTTTAACTGCTTTAGCCCTATAGTTCTTCGGACGTCCTCATAATCTTCAAATTTTTTCGCTAGCTCAATAGATGAGTTAATAGTAGACCATTCGTCCAAAAAGTGTTCCTGAAAATCATACGGCGCCCTCTTCTTCATTTGATCGGCTATGATTAATTCTCGTAATTGGTCGTAGGTGTTAACTTTTAAGCCCAAAAGTCCATCCATCAAAATACATCTGTAATTCGTGTTGAAAATCTTGCCATGTTCGTTCATCGGACTTTTGGTGAAACAAAAATAACTGACGAAATTTTTCCGGAGAGATAATTTAAATCTTTGTAAGAGCAACTTCTTTATATGATCGTAATCGTTACACTTACCAGTGGGTTCTCTTGCGATCAGATGGGCAATTTCGACGGGTATTAAACCTATAAGTTTTTGAACCAATCTTTGTTCGGTAAAGAAGTTAGTTCTGCATGACGCTCAAATAAGGTAAGATTCAAACCAATATCTTCCTTCATATTAAATTTATGAAAAGTTTCGTGAAACAGTTTATTCGATGCTTGAACGTTTTCGGTGTTATTCGGCATACCGGCAGTCTGTTGCGCTTGTATTCGCAACTTCTCTAATTCGTACTCTCGTCTTTCTCTCTCATCCTTTCGCATATCCTCTCTCTCAGCCCTCTCTTCTCTTTCTGTACGTTCCTCCACTATGATATCAAGCATCTTTTTAACATCGTCTTCAACGTAATCTGGGCTTTTTACGATCAGCTCCTTTAACTTCAATTTTGTGATACCTGCTTCGATAGTAAGATCCAAATCCTCGGCGAGTGACACCAAATCCTCTTTCCTTTTCGCGAGTAAGAATGCCATTTTTATAGTCAGAATGGTGACCCGGAGAACAACTTAAATTTTTACCCAAGTTAAATGAGACAAAACCATTAAAATGACACGCAAAAAGTTTACTCACTTAAAAAGAAACAAAAGATAATTTAAATAAGATGCAATTATCAATTATAAACAATTATAGACAAAAATGGACTTTTTAAAGAATTCCCGGAACTTAAATCCTTTTACAAAACACAACAGTATTACAGTTAATATCAATTTATTTTTATTAAAAAAAACAAACGCGTTCCTCTCATTTATCAAAAATAGATTACTAAGAAAAAACACGGAAAGTACTCAGTTATTAATCCAAAACTAAAAGATCAAATATCTATGTCTGCAATTAAACCAATAATAGTACCTAGTACTTCAAAATTCGATTTCAGATTCACAGAACAGGAAATATACACACAAAATCATTCATTTATATAATTTTCGCCTATTACTCACACAATACCAAAAAAAGGATACTAGCACAATTCAATGTAATTCTGAAGACACTTTACTTTGACCTCAATGACACAGGAAATCTTGTTTCGTGTTGATAACTCGCAATTCGATGCAGTTCCAAAGGTTCGATCGTCAGTGTTGACCACAATGATCAAGGTAATCCCGTTCAATTCGTTCAGTATCTCGTTGAGTCGCTGGGCTTCCAGTTTTGGTTGACTGTAGCTGACGTGGAAATTTGCCAAGATTCCGTGCTTCTAACCAAGTCAATGGACCCCTTCACCTGTAGACTGTTCTCGCTGAAGTATCTCCGCATCGCTCGCAAGACTTCCGTATCGCTCGTAAAATTTCTTATCCAGCTGAAGGCTTCGCCGGGTCTCTATTCGATGCAAGGCAGGTCTATGCACCGCTCAGGAAATCAAAAATCGATGAGGAGGTAAACTTTTAAAAATGCTCTTAGATAAAACTTTGAATAGTTTAAAAAATTCTCGGTCGAACCCCCAATTTGTGGGACGGCGTCTAGGGGAAGGTTCGATTTTAATGTTAAAATAAGCACGCAGAGTTAAAATAACTTAATTTATTAATAACACAACTAAAACATTTACTATTTACAAGGGGTTTTAAATTATTCGAGATAGCACCATACTAATTCCGAAAACACGTACTCTTTCTCAAAACAACGGAGAGAGCGATTTCCTCTGACCTGCCTTCGTTCAAACTTTGGTGCAACTCTGTTTTTCCTTTCTGCCCCCTTTATAATACATGGCCTCATCGTATCGCGCAGCTAAAACTCACGTGGTTTCGATTAGTGGTGCCATCTCTTACAATAAAATCAAAAGAAGTAAAAGAAAACTTGCACTCCTTTCCTACATAATAAATGCATTTCTACCGTACCTTTTTTTTTTCAAGTCCTTTCCAATAAAAAATATTCTGGAACCTAATGTTTCTTCCAGTTTGACTCTTTTATAATTTTTTTTTTCATAGTCATTCGCCTCCCTTGCTAGTGATTACTTTACAAATTAAGTATTTAAGCATATTTTTTTAGATGTTTTTGGATCAATATATATTTCCATTTATTCGCCTTATATTTAGATCACATTAACAGGAAATAGCTCCATTTTAAGCTTTTCTAAGGTAAGAGTTTTTAAAAACTAATTAATAATATTCACTAACTCCATATAAGTGACATTTATTCCATTCACACTTAATAATATACGAAATGTTTTTCAATATGCGGGTCTTCTCTGAAGGAATATATCTATACTCATTTCAACCTTAGAATTTTACAAGAAGGGTGGAACCATTTCTCTCTGTATTCGATACAGTATGGCAGTGGTCTTCAAACTGTGTTCCACGGGACCCAGAAGCTCCACGAGTCACAATAAAAAAAATTGAAAGAAACTTATAAATATGTAACCAAAAGGAAT
>BMAO01036698.1:0-42411 GCA_019973975.1 Trichonephila clavata | reverse complement strand
GGTGGAAGAAAATAGTTCTGAAAGAGCAGTTCCAGGACCATCCCACAGATTCAAGTACAACAGACCTCATCAGGAAAGGAGCTGTCCATACAATCTTCGGAGCCGACGTCGAGTGGACAACAGCCAAGTTCCAGTTCTCACAAAGGAAAACAACGCCTCAGCAGGAGCATATCAACTTCAACGGACTCGATGGAAGAGGAGACCCAGAAGGTTGGAGCGCAGAGTGGACAACCCTAGGACAAGGTCATCCAGCACAGAGGCCATGGTTGGAGACAAAGCCTATGCAGAGATTGGATCTAAAGACTAGCCAGGTTGTATAATTCTAATTTGTTTATTTTTCCTCTGACAGACAGTTCGGAGTATTTTCCATGTGGCTAGTCTATTTTTTTTTTTGTAAGATTAGCGTACAAAAGTGTCACTGAGTTGTGTGCATTTTCATATCGGTTGAAAAGACTTTTGTATTTAATTTTTTTCCAAATTGTGGAAAAACATTTGTTGAATTGCAATTGTTTTGCTACACATTAAAGACGGCTTTATATGTGAGATTACTTGTATTGTTTGTTGTAATATATTCTATGTAAAAAATGTATATATTTTTGTGTGTAATTATTAAGATGTATAAGTAGTGTCTGGTTTCTGGGCGCGGCGTAATTAGGAATACTAACAAAAAACATTAACAGCGCAGCGCGATTGATTGGGAATTTTTGAAAATGAAACCAGATAAAGGTTATTTTGTTATGAAACTATATATATATAATATAATGTATGCCATATTTTATGTCAATAAGGAAGTTGTATAAAAGTTCTGTGCATTTAATGTCATGTTTTAGAAAAAATTGACAAGGTTTCCTTTCAGGGCAGCAGTCCCTGAACATAGTGATGCGATGAAAACTTTGATGTCGTGAGAAGATATAATGTAAAATTTTATTTATATTAGCACTTAAGTAAAGTGCATGATCAGGGTTTTTTCCTGGAAAGGTTTTCCCCTGATCTTCGCCCGAATGGGATGCACTGTAGGGATTGTAAATGTGTACAAGAGCAATAAATTAGAGTGGAGTACCCCTTTTGAGTAGTCATTTCTGTGTGCTAGTTTAATTAAGTTTCTAAGGTTCGTGAGTTAATAACTTTTCTACAAGTTCAGTATTTTTAGGCATTCTAGAGAGTTAAAATTTTGTGCAGGTTCAGTGTTTTTCAGATGTTAGGTAAATTAAGCGAGTTCTTGCAGGTCGTTTAGACCTTCAATAAGTCACGCTTTTTTTCTCGGAGGGGCTCTCTTGTGACGGGTGCTTACGCGTTTCACTAACCTTCTCTCAAAATCTTTTAAGATTGTATTTATTTTAACCAATCCCCGCTGAGAGCTAAAAGTGTGACTTATGCAAATAAGATAGTTTCGGGTTTAGCGAGTTCGAAAGAGATATAAAAGGGAGAAATGAAATGAAGAGATGAGGATGACTACGTGTTTTGATAGAGGAGTTAACTACGAGATTGATTAAGAAGGTGATTCTAGGAGATTAGTTTAACTAAGTGAAGTTTGTTAGCAGAAGGAAGATAATTGAAAAAGGTTCATTAATTCGGTTCGGACGTAACTGAAGATATCAAGGATTGAAGCCGCTCTATAGATCCTTCAAGTAGTAAAGCATCCTGTCTTAAAAGGATATCAGGTCTGTTATTTTCCTAAATTAAGTTATAAATGCGTAGTTTGATTATATGCGTTATCCGCCGAGGTTTCAGTTAGTGTTCCGTCGTTCATAATTGAATTCTGAGCTCACTCCACTGTAATTTGTTGTTCTTAAAGTTTGGTTAATATTTGTGTATTTCTATCATAAGGATTAATAAATAATAGTGATTTATTAATTACGTAGTTGTTAATTATGAATACAACATACTCGAATTTAGATAATGTGCAAAGGGGAGTTAATAATCATAGGTAGTGAGAGACTACGACAACTTGATGAGAATAATTAAATTTAATTAATGAATAAAAATAGTAACAAACAAAAAAATAGTCGAACACCAAATATAGAAAGGAAATGGAAAATTGCAAGGAAAATAGCTTTTTCTAATTTGTCACTTAATACTGTGATTCTGTCGTATGTATATACATATTTATATTAATTTAATTATTTAATAAAAAGTGACTAAAAATAAAATTCTTCTTTATTGACCTAAGTAGTAATTGACTTAAATTTTTTTTATTTACTTGTTTCAATTCACTTCAAGATAATATTAAAAAATTTCCAAGTTTAAAAGAATCTTATAAACTTATGGAATTTATTCTTTTTTTTTCCTGATGTAAGTTTATTGATCCATAAGCAGTAAAAGATAAGACCTAGACACAGAAATAAATTCAGCGTATCGACGGTGGAGTTTAAAATAATCAAGGTTACCAACATTCATGTGAACAAAAGGGTCGAGTGGAATTAAAAAAAAACAGCGTAAAAGACAATGACCTACTCTTGGTTGTCATGCCAGCAATGATGGCATAAAGCAACAAAATCAAGATAAAACTTATTCCTATACTTCATGGTTGAGCAAACAGAGGCTCGCTTAGAGTTTTTGTGGCACGCCAAGAGAGTTAGAAAAATTCGGCTTGAATTAAGATTTCTTTTCCTTGCACGACCATCTCGTATTTTCTATCAAGATGATCACATCGATACGCATGCGCAAGGTGCAATAATATACGAAATACCTTTCCGGTGGATATCGTTAACTTGAGTTTGGTCTTTGCTATGGTAAATACAGAAATTTCCAACTTTATTAAAACAACTAACCCTTTAAAAAAACGCAAAAATGGTGAATGCCGTGCGTATAATGAAGAATGAACAAAAAAATTTTCTTTAAAAATACAGAGACTAAAGCAATATGTTTATTGTGACATGAAGCGATAGCCTTAATTAAGAAGTACAATTAGAAAATACACCACAAAACAAAATATATCGAACTAGGGCACATGCTTTCCAAGGACGAACGCAAAATAAAAGCTGTAGAGCATACGAAAAGGCAGAAGCATCGTCTATATAACAACAAGCCGACATTCCTTTTCATTCAAATAGTTCGCCGTCCACATGTGCGACGGGTCCCGATAATGAATACTGTTAACAGGAGTGTCCGAACGTTATCTGAGGGTCCACCTTCAGAATCAGGGAGACACCTGTATTGCCCCAGACATGAGGGAAGAATACATGGTCTCTTTGGAAGATTACAATGGCCTATCTGAGCATTCCGCTCCCCTTGTGCATCAAACATGACAAGTATTCTAGGGAAGTATTCGTATAATGAGCCGATGCGAAAGTTTCCTACGTTTAGATCCACATATATTTTTGTAAAAAAGTATTCCTTGTTTGAAGATCAACAAGAGTGAATATACATGCTCTTTGACAGATACTAAACTTGATAGTGGCACAAAATTACGCGATCTATCACCAAATAGCCTTAGAGTGTCTTCAAAGTAGAGTAGAACTAGTCAAATCAAATTGGCCAACATTTACTTGCCGGCTATGATGGGAGTTTCTACAAGAAATCTCAGTTCCGATTTTAAGAAAAACATTGTAAAAAAGTGATAGGGTAAATTTGCAACAGTAAATTTATTGTAAAACAAACGTGCTTGCAGCTATAAATAACATGGGATTAGCATAATGAATAAATTGAATAAAACTGACTTTTTTATTTAATTTATATTTATTGATTTTTATTGTATACTTTTTCTGAAATGTCAGCTTAATGATGAATATTGTAGGAAACAATTTACCTCTATATCGGGGTTTTTATCATACTGTTTTCATCATTTTTTGTATTTTTAAATAAATTACTGTTTTAAAATCGTGTTTCTGAATCAGTTATATAAATATTTATTTGAATATGTATTGTACTGGCGTGCAGTGTTGCCAGGAGCATTAGATTTGGCATCTCAAGAAACTGTAGTAGAATTGTTTTTCAGCGAAGAGTACCACTTCTAATTAAATATCAATGGCCAACGAAGAAGTGCCTGAAGAGTACAGGACAGCGGTAAGATAATCAACCGGGAATCAATCTCAACAACCAGAAATAACGGTAGAGCTACCATTTATTTTGATAACGGATTTCCATATTTGACCTTCGTGTCATCTTTACAACACGGTAGTACAACGATAACATTCTGCGCACTTTCTTTCACGTACTCTTCGGCCTACATCTCAGCAAGATAAAGCCTGTCCACACAAGCATGCTTTTATATAGTTTGCCTTTGTGCTTTATCGAAATTTCCCATGGCCATCGCGGTCACCAAATCTCACTCCAACAGAACACTGAGTGATGTCTCTGGCTATCAAAAATTGGGCTAATCTAACTCGATTGCTGGAATGTGTGTGGCACATAATCCCGCAAGACATCCATCCGCAAACTCTAAGAGTCAATGACCAGCCGGATTTGCGTGAAGACCAGAAGTAGGGTCAATGCATTGGCGACTTTTTTTTCTACTGTAGCTCTGTATTTTGTAAATAAATCAATTCTTGTGTTGTAGTAAGCGTTTCGTTTTCAATACATCTACCGATTTTCGCCTCTTTTGGTTATTTCCTTCTTAGTGCATCGGTTTTTTTTTTATGTTGTAGAGAGCCTCTTTATAATTAATCACTCAAAAAACATAAAACTTCACCACACTATCCCCTCAGCTCTTGGCATATTCGATTTGTTATATCAGCTCTTATATCAAGCGAGTCACTATTGAGTGAAATGCTAGGCGAACTAACTTAATTTCCTTACTCCCTTATCGACTTCAAAGCTCAATTGCGTGCAATTCTCTAAGATTTGTTTTATTAAAATACGGCTGAACTGACAGAAGAATATATTTTGTTAATGTACTATTTATTTATTGCCAAACATGAAAAAATTGAGTATGATTAAAACGAATTAAAAAAAGTCACATTTTTTGAGGATGTTAAATAGTTTAATAGAATAGCATTTATTTTATGAATACATGCTATCACCATTTAAGCGTTTGATATGTAGCTTTTAACGAGGATTTTTTAAAATCCTTTTTATCGAATTTTATGCTTTATTTTTGGATTTTAATTAATAATTCTTGTTTAAGGGTGAGACATACTTGCTTTTTTTTTCTGTGGAAATATATGGTTCATTATTCGTTATTTTATAGTACATTCTGCATAAAACATCCGATTCATATCAATATAGAATAATTAATATTATAATTAGTTAAACGCAACCTGTGTATGTGGTATCTAATATGTTCAGCTAAAGATTATGATCTAAGCAGTGACGTAACGGAGAACATTAGGGCCCCAATACAAACCCAGGTTTTGGGCCCAAAGCCCACATACGTAAGTAGCATCAGTCAAACTTTGGGCCCCCTAGAGTCCTCGCCCCCCCCCGCAATGCATGGGTTGCGGGGGTGTACGTTACGCCACTGGATCTAAGGTTATAATCGGGCCGTTTTTAACCTGCCTGGGGCCTTAGGCACTTCAAATTGTTCCATCCTCCGCCTATTTCCAGAGCAGCCCTCCCCCTTTCGGTTCTTGCCAGTTTTGGTTCGCGAGGGATTTCTCCTAAACTATCTTAGACTTTTTCTTTTTTACTGTTTGGAGTGTTTTTCCATCATGGAACCACCGTGTCCTGGAGTGACAATTGACAGCCGTAAGTAAAGTATAGTGGCATGGTTTGGCAAATCTTGTTCAATTCTTACCCAACCGCGTCACGGATTCCCCCTCCCTCCCTTCCCTTTTTTTTATAATTAGTACAGCAAATTAATGAAATCACTTACAATTACAGTACATAGTATACATTAGTGTATGAACTGTTTTCAACTTGTTAATTATTTTCTTTTCCATTGCTTATCGCTTTTTTTCTTTTAAACATCCTTATCCTGTGCTGAATCATTGTCATTGTACTTGTACAACAAAAGTTTTCTTCAAGCTTTGATCATTGCAAAATCATTAATGACATCATTTCAATCAATTTCCATTGTAATATCATTTTGAGCGCATAGCAACATCAAACTGTTAAGCTTTTCATTTTCCCTAGTAGGTTTCATTTCAGTCTTCACTCTCTTTAGGACAGAAATGCATCTCTCATGACTCGTTGGGCGGCGGTACGTTCGCTGTAATATTAATTTTTTCTCTTTTTTTCGCCCTCTAACTTTTTTGTGCCACCAAAAGCTTTTGTACCCTAGGAACGTGACTAAGCGGAAAAACGGCCCTGATTATAATATAGCTTAAAAAGGAAAATGTTTCAACTTAAACGTTTTTTCTTTTTAATTTCCGAAATATATTTTGCATGTATATTATATTTATTCGAAAGGTTTAATTTCCTATGTTTTTCTAATTGCAGAAAATGTTAGAAATTTATGTTATCTACTTTGAAGTTTAAAATTGAGTCTTTTACAAAGGCCGTCATTTCTGTTGATTCTAGATCAGCCTCAAAGAGATAAAAGCTATCCAGCATTTTTCAGATCGTCCTCTTGGGGCAAAAACAAAACAAGATATCAGGGAGCTAAATACGGTAAAATCGTAGAATTCTTGATCATACCGTCTCATATAGATATCGAAGGTAATGGAAAGGTAGATCTATTGACGAAAAGAAAAGCACAAAGTAATTTACTGAAAAGGGTCACATTCCGTCCCTTAGAAAAACTATACGAGAAAATATTATGTTGCCATATAACACAGAATTATCAATCAAATTGATGAATAGACTAAGGATCACTAGAACGAGTTTAGTTCTAGACCACGTAAAAAGACTGTGGCTTAAAAACAAAGCCTTCAGGGACATTATAAGGCATGGATCAACTGACCCCAGGATCTCGGTCTCAGAGGGGAGGGAAGGACTCGTCTTGTTCTAGATTCTTCCTCATCATGATCAGAATAATTTTAATGAAATATTTTTCACAAGTATATTCTCTAAAAGACTGGAAATTTTGAACTTTATACCAAACGGCAACAGTGGTAAGACTGCATCTTTACTTCACGTCCGTGTCTAAGCCTACCACTATACACCATCATTACTTATTTATTTGAAAGGTAGCAATCAACCGAGTCGGTTTGTGCCTAGGATTGTGAGAATGTAAATTATACACATTTATTTGTTACGGGTTATCGTTTGTACGAATATTCGACAACGTATGCTATGCAGGATGTCCCAAGATCATTGGGACAAACTTTATGGGGAGGCAGGGGACATCACAAGGATTCAGATTTGCATAGTAAACCATGGTCGGAAACACCTTCGATCGATCATAGGTTGCGTTATTCACAAGAGCATTTAAGGCCACGCATTCCAACACATTTTGTTCCATGCACGGAATAAAATGTGTTGGGTACCGTTCGAATGAATCCGAGTACCATGTTTAGAGTTCGAGTCACCCGTGGCTCCTCCTCACTACGCCTATTACCTCGTAATGATTCATATTCACACAAATTATAATGCAAATTAGCAAATATCCGGCGGTCCAGTGCATCTCTCTGTGGGTACCTTTCACGTCATAATCTTTTTGCTGCTCGTGCATTTCTTTCAGCCAATCCATAAATCAGGCGCATATCTGCCAGATCGGTGATTGTAAAAGGTTACACTACTCCTCTGCGGGCGATGACAGCTCAAATGACTGCGGCAATGCTAGTCTGTTTCCTTAAATGCTCTTGTAAAGAAAGACACCTAGCGCTGAACGATGACGTTTCCTACCATGGGTTGATATTCAAATCTGAACCCCTGTGAGTCCCCTACCTCCCTTAAAGTTTGACTCGATTATCTTACGACACCCTGAAAATTGTTTACTTAATAAGGTCGCAGATGAGGCTTGATTATTCATAGGGTCCAGGGCCTCTATGAAAAGTTAAAGGCTTAAGTCGTCACTGAGGGCATGACTGCATAACTGAACAAATAAAAATATGCATGTTGATAAGCACAGCCTATGCCCTATTTGTAAAACAGATACTATGAAAAAACAGCACTTGCTAACTGGTCCGAACCTTGATTCTTAGTATAACACAAAAGTAATGTATTCGAAGGCCAGAATAATCATGTTCTGATAGCAAGATTGATTTCTCTCTATTCTTTTACGTTTTCGAATTTTACGGTTTTAGCTGTGTCATTTTTGCGTGATTTTAGCTTTTGGTCTTGTTAATGTTTCAACTTAAAATATTTAGTTTTTGGTTTTGATGCAGTATTGTCCTTTGACGAATTGCCTGATGCAAATTAATTGATTTCTGTTCTTGCAATATTAAGCAACTTAATGTGCAACAAAACTTAAACCATGCCATAATTTATGATTTTTAAAATAGTCCATGATTAATGTCACATCCTTTAAATCAGAATTTCCCAAACTTTTTTGTCTCATAGACCACTTGCT
Organism: Trichonephila clavata; assembly: GCA_019973975.1. Taxonomy (NCBI): domain Eukaryota; kingdom Metazoa; phylum Arthropoda; class Arachnida; order Araneae; family Nephilidae; genus Trichonephila; species Trichonephila clavata. The sequence continues at coordinate 34,079 of BMAO01036698.1, read as the reverse complement.
GTATTTCTGGCTTGGGGTAAACAAATCTTGAACTTCTGCAAATTCATCAACTTAAATGTGTTTTTGACAGCTGCTATAAGTACTTAACAAGGTTTAAATTTGTGACTATAGTGAGTGCAGCGAGAAAAACTTAAAAATTATATTTTAATTTTAAAGATTTACTAATTAACTTAAAATTAAGATTTAGTGAAAATAACTGTGATGTAAAATAAGTGAGCAACGAGCAAATGCTTGTAATGAGAGGGATGTGAATCTAAAGCTTTCATAACAAATTTTCAACATTTGGCATCAATTTTGTAAGGTTTAACCCTAAATCTTCTCAGTTATTAGTGTCCTATTTCTTTCTATCTTTCTTTTTGTTTTGGAGACTGAAACTCCTTTTCACTAGAAAAAGCAATTAAAAACCTTCTCACGGCATTCCATAATTCGGGATAAATAACAGTTAAATAAGAGCCACGCGTGGTCCTCTATTTACACCATGGACCCCAAAATAATATTTTCCTTAGCATGGACCCCTTGCAAGTCGTCGTAGACCCTTGAGGGTCGATATAGACCACTTTGGGAATCACTGCTTTAAATTATGCAAGCACATAAATACTCGAGGCCACTAAAACTTCCAAGAATATCATGTTGTTTTTGGTTATGACATGATTGGACGAAAAGGTCTCAATACTTTTAAATTTTCTTCGAGGGGTGTCCGGACACAAAGTACTGTTTCGTTCTACCGCAAGTGCAGTTGTAGTTTTGCAGTCCAACACTTCGGCACACGTGTCTCTGCTCGTCCAGAGACTCTATTGCAAAATTACCAGAGACTCTGTACAAAAGTTGGCTTCCCGCTATGAAAAATGTCTGAACAATAGTGGTAACCATGTAGAACAGGGGTGGGCAGACTTTTCCAGGGTTCGGGCTACTTCTAATTTTTTCAAGGTGTTGCGATCCACCCAGTGGCGTAGGTGTAGTGAGCTAAAAGAAAGTATACAATACAGTTGGACCTCTATTTTATGAATTTCTCTAATTCGCGAACTTTTTCGCGGAATCAAGGACATTTTACGCTTTTCTCCAAATAGCGAAGTGCATTTTCTATTCAACGAAATTTTCTCTTATCGTTCGATTTTTTTCCTCAGTATTTTTTAAAATATCTTATTTACTCGAATCTAAGCCGCACTTTTCCCCCGACGTTGATGCCACTGAAAATCGGGCGTGGCTTATAGAATCGAAGGGGGGGGAATGTGTAAGATGGGTATTTAGAGCAATTATATGTATTCAGATTCGTGCATGAATTTAAAAGTTTTAATATACTGATAAAATAACTATTCACTTCTTTTAGTTTTCCTTTTAAATTTATTTTAATTTCGTAAGATTGGATATCAATAAATTACATTTTAGACTATTTTTCAATTTTCACAAAATCTTGAAAATTTGGGGGTGCGGCTTAGATTCGAATAAATACGGTATTTCCTGACCTTTGTATGATGGAACGATTATTAAGTCTTAGTAAAGGCGGTCCTCCAAAAATGTCTTGGCGGTCCACCGGTCGATCGCGATCGACTTAATGCTTACCCCGGATGTAGAGGAATAATTTCCGACATGCTCTTTCAAGTAAAATTAAACTTTGTTTTGAAAAAAAAAAATTTTATATGAGTATTCAAAAACAGTACTTAGTTTCCGGACACGCCTCGTACAATTTGTAGTCACCAAAAAATTCATGGAATACCAAATATGTGCATGCGTGTATCCACCGGAATTGCTTAAACTTTTTTAGATTTTCAGGTATGTCGAGCCGTTTTCAACACAATAATCGATGTTGGAAAGGAAGTTTTAATCGGAAAGGAATGTCTTACTTTTTATTTCTATAGGATTGGAGGTTAAATTTAAACATATTGGATAACATGACCCTCAAAATTAAAACTGATATTAATGTCATAATAATGCACAGAGATTAAAAAAGGGACAACCTGAATAACTCTCATATTCATCATAGCTAGAAGCGAGACTGCAATCATTATGAGCAGCTCACGGTAAACTAAATTGTGATATCTTAATTAATTATTTAAATATATTAACATAATTAATTTATTTCTAAAATATTTCCTCATAGCATATACTATTTTTACCACATTGGCTGATATTTTCATCATAAAAAGGGATGAAAAATTTTGACATTTGTAAAATTCTGCTCAAAAGTTCTTGAGCCAAACAAGATTTTTTTTTTTTCAAAAAAAAGTCATTGAATATCAGATAAGTATTTAACAGACAAAAAACTATTAAGAATTATTAAATACAATTTCAAAAAAAGTGCAATATGTAATTAAAATATTCATGTAAAATAATATAACAAAAAAAAACATGTCGCCCATCCGGTATAGTGGTTAACGGTAATGACAGCTTTGCCGTGGGGCCTGGGTTCGAATCCCGGAGAAGGCACGGATGTTTGTAAATATATAGTGCCTTCGCGGCATGAGGGTACTCTAGATAGCCGTCTTCTCGTGAGATTGGTGGAAGGCCCCTGACCACTCCTCCCTCAAAATTAGGGTGGAACCGAGCCAAATCGTACTGTCACCTTCATGGTCCTCAAAGCTACGGCCATAAACAGGCGTACAATCTAGCCCGATGCCATGATTAATTTCGTGGGTCTCGATCTGACTATGTCAGAGAAAAGTGGCATTAGCAACAACAGCAAAATATGCATAGAAGCTATAATCAAAATATCATAATAAATAACACTATACAGTTTATTAATAAGAGGGTGATACAAATATAACATTTTTCAAATTCTGATCACTTGTCTAGATTTGGGTGTACCTAAATTGTCTCAAAATCTTGTGCGCAGATTTGTGAGATTGTGAGTCACGCACAATTATTTGTTACGATTTACCGTTTGTACGAATCTTTGACAACGTATGTTTCATACTGTGCACATGCTGTCACATACATACACATACTATCAATTTAGGGTTGCAAGTGGGTCCTACTTTTCCATACGGGCCCAGGTTCGCAAGATGTCTTACGACATCACTAATTTTGTGATAAGATATTTACAAAATTACTTTTTCAAGATGAAGATTTAGTTCTTTCCATCCACTTAAAAATAAGCAGTATTGTCTTTTTTCAACAATGACAAGTATTGTTTTCTACAATTTCGCAAAAAATCGCAAAAACCTAACTTTTTACATTTTTACTTTTTTTTTATTTATGACTTACCCACTTTGTCATGTTATACTTAAGAGATATACTCTCAAGAGCCAAAACATTATGACCACCCCTACATTTTGCAATGAACTCGCCTGGATGACGTGGAAGGCACGTGATCAGGTGGAAGTGGTATTTAACTGCTGCTGGAGAGTCTGAAGAATCATTCTTTCACTTACTTCTGTGTGTGATGAGAAAGGCTGCGGATCTAAGCGACTTTGATAGAGGGCAGATTGTAATGGCTCGAAAGTTCGGAACAAGTATTTCCGAAACTGCACGACTCGTGAGTTGTTCGCGATCTACAGTTGTTAGTATTTATGCAAAGTGGATGAATGACGGTGAAACCAGCAGTAGACGACATGGTGTTGGACGTCCACACGCTATCAAAGAAAAAGGTCGTCGGAGACTGTCTCACATGGTGAAGAAAAACCGGAGCCAGGCAGTGGCTCAGCTGACAGCCCAATACAATGCAGGGCCAAGTAGAATAGTATCGGAGCACACTGTTCAGCGGACACTGTTGGATATGGGGCTACGCTGCAAACGTCCCACTCGTGTGCCTTTGCTGACCAAGCGTCATCACCAACTGCGCCTGCGCTGGGCCCGGGAACATCGCGACTGGTCCATGGATCAGTGGGAGAGAGTTGCCTGGTCAGATGAATCACGGTTTGTAATTCATCACGCCAATGGCCGTGTATGGTCACTCACGCCAATGGCCAGGATACGCCGTCTTCCAGGCGAACAGTTGCTCCCTCAATGTACAGTAGGTCATACACAAGCCGGTGGTGGCGGTATTATGCTTTGGGGGGGGCGTTCTCTTGGGCGTCTCTGAGACCCATGGTTGTGGTAGAGCAGATCATGAATAATGCTACAGAGTATCTGAACGTCATTGCGGACCAGTTGCACCCTTATATGGCCTCCGTTTTTCCAGATGGAAATGGAGTGTTCCAACAGGACAACACCCCGTGTCCCAAGGCTAAAATTATGTTGGAATGGTTCCAGGAACATGATGCTGATTTCCAGTTAATGTCCTGGCTGCCTAACTCACCGGATCTCAATCCGATAGAACACATTTGGGATGTCATGGGACGGCAGCTCGGAGTTCAAAGACCACCAATTCGCAATATCTCGGATTTGCATGACCGTTGCTTAAGCAACAATCTGACCGTACAATCTGTCTCCGGCCATCTACCAAGGACTTGTGGCATCCATGCCAAGGCGGGTTGAAGCTGTGTTGCGCGCCAAAGGTGGGCCAACTCTTTATTGACAGGTGGTCATAATGTTTTGGCTCTTGAGTGATTCTGACTGCAATCAATCTTTCTATCTATTGAACCAAAAAGCTAATATGTCGAAAAAAAGATTTGAGTTATTGAGATAAAAGCTTTCTGTAGGTTCATTTACGATTGAAAAGCTGAAAGCTATTTCTTATGATGTTATTTCTCAAAGTAACACATTTGTTTGTGTTTTATAATTAAAATTAAATAAATGCTGATTATTTTTGCTTTATATCTCAATATATACGTACATTACAATGAACTTGGTGTAACAAGACAAACGAAGATTAAAAAACTCTAAATAAACAGCACAATATGTATGTTAAGAGTTCCAGAATAAAAAATTTCATATTTTTTTCCCATAAAATGTTAAATTTGATGCGTTAAATTTTAGAATGTTATTAAATTATCTGTACAAATTACATACGTTTGAAAAAGAAATTTGTTAAAAAATCGAAAGCAAATTACGCTTTTCGCTCAAAAATTGTTAAAAATAGAATTTAACCGTTCTTAATATGAACGTAATCAAAAAACACACCTCTGTTTCGAAGTTCAAAAACTAGTCACATTTTTATTGCAGATTTGATTTCAGAAACAGTGCCTTACATTTCTTGCTAAGAATACCTACGTATAATTTCAAAAGGGGCGATACAAATATAGTACCCATTTTAAAGTAAAAAAATTACTTCGATTTTATATCAGTTCGTTACATTGTAATCAGGGACGTCTTAAGGCATGAGCCATCTGGGCCATGGGCCCAGGGCCTCACTCTAAGTGGGGCCTCGTTTCATTCTTGACTTCGTCTTAATAAGATCATGATCCGAATAATTTTAATGGTCCATTATTATTCTCTAGGAATTTCAAACTGCATGTCAACTGGCAAAAGTGGTAAGACTGCATTATTATGTGATGACCATTGTCCATGTATAGGCCTAAGCCTAATACCATAAACAATCATTCAATTCATTGAGTTGAAATGCGGCCATCGGTCAAGCCGGTTTGTGCCTAGGGTTTTGAGATTGTGAGTGGTGCACATTTATTTGTATAAAACTACTATTTGAACGAGTATATGACAAAACATGCTGTATATTGTCTACTTTTAAATATCTCAGGTAGGACCTACTTTTGCATAAGGGCCCAGGGCCTCAAAAATCTTAAGATTTCTCTGGGACTAGGGCCTCAAAGAGTCTTAAGACGTCCCTGATTGTTATATATACATACATTTACAATACACAATTAGTAAAATTTTAAAAACAATCTGAAAAAAAAGCAATATTTCGCTAAATTATCCAAGATTTACTTACAATATAGGAGGGAAAAAATATGAAACGGATTTTAAACCAGAACAAATAGATTAACCTGTACACGAATGAAAAGAATTATAAAACACAAATTTAGCAAGAGGATAGCGAAATCCAGGGACATTTTAAGGCATCTACCAACTGTACGCGAGCTCAGAACCTCGTCCCGTTCAAGAATCGGCTTCATTAAGATGAATCCCCCCCCCTTTTTAATCACCAAATAATATATTCCCAAACACATTCTCCGTTAAATTGGGAATTTCCAACTGGATGTCATTCGGCATCAGTGGCTTAAATTGCATTGTTACCTCACGTTTGTCGTTCGTTTCTAAACCTAGACCTATCGTCATACACCCTTATTATTCATTTAGTCGAAAGTCAGATGTCGGTTAAATCGGTTTCTACATAAGTTTGTGAGATTGTGCACATTTAATTGTCACTGGTTACCGTTTGTACGTGCATTTGACAGTGTATTCTACATACGATCGACTAAAGGTATCCGACTACTTGCAAAAAACTTTTTTTTTTTTTTTTTAAAAAGCAGATATGGGGATTTTTTTGTGGTTGTTAGATTTGTTAAGTACATTTTAAGGGAAATATGCTAAAATTAAGAGAAAAAAACAGAAATTATTATCACTAAAATGGAAAAAAAAATGGGTCAAAATTTACAAAAAATAACATAAATGGGGCCCATTTAGCACCAAAAGTTTACGAACAAATTTTCAATTTTTCAATTTTGATGTGTTGTTATATTATTCATTTTTGAAATGACCTTCAGGATAAGAGATATTTTAATTTTTACAGTAACTAGAGCACTTTATCAAAGTTATTATATAAAATTGCTTAAAAAAACAGTGATTATATTCACATAAAGGACTGTATATTTTTTAATTACATAATATGAATCAGAAGGTTAAACACTTCTATTCTTATGCAGAACATGCACAAAAAATTTCAGTTAATTATTTGCAAAACTTTTTTAGTGATTGCCAGCCCCGTTTCAGCATTTTCAAAAAAAAAAACACACACACACATTTCGAGTAAAACACGTTTTGAAGCATGACATCTTGCATAAAGTAATGGCATCTGCTTTTACTAAAAACACTTGTAGTTTTTGCTCTAGTGAACGGAAAATAATAAATTTCGTATTCAAGAGGATCTATAAAATAAAATCATAAAATAGTTTGTCAGTTTTTGGCAAAATTCACAAGTTTAGGGTAGTCGGATACCTTAAGAGGTCGAATACTTCACAAACATTGGTGAACATGATCATTAATATACAACAGTGGTCTTCAAACCGTGTTCCACGGAACCCTGGGGTTCCATGAGGCATAGCCAAGGATTCCAAGAGTCACAATAAAAAATCGGAAAGAAAAATAATAAATGTGCATGCAAAATGGATTCACGTTCTCTATGAAGTTTATATAACCTCATGTATCTAAAGCTCATCCCAGTCATTAAAAACCAGGAAATTTTATTTGCACATAATAACTTTATATTTATATAGCAATACTTTTAAAACTATTATTATAACAGTGACGTAACGTACACCCTCCCCCCAATCACCGCATCACGGGGGGGGGGGCAAAGCCTATGTGATGTTATGGTCTTGCGATCATTTGTAAAATCTGGCTGGGGACCCAAAACCCGACTTTGCAAGGGGGGACCTAGTATTCTCCGGTATGCCACTGTATTATAATACAATAAAAGAATATTAAAACATTTTTTATGTGAACTATTTATTAGATTGTGAATATTCAATTGCCTAATATCCCTGATGCCACGAAATAATTTTATACTCGTTAGTAAGATGTTTTATAAAACCAAATATGTTTCCAATGGAAAATGCACCTTTTTCATTTGAACGGGGGCGGGGGGATATCTATAATAAAGGATATGGAGCAACTTACCTACATACCAAAAGTTCAACGTTAAAATCTAAGTTTAAGCAAGAGCAGCTCCTAAATTTTAGGTTTCAGATTTATGCCAAATACACAGGATTTCTAACACAGCTATAAAACTTTGAATGCCATTCAGAACAATATATTTAAGAGGAAAATATTTCTCTCTTACTCTCAACGTAGGGGTTTGAAAAACAAAATATAAAAACAAATTAAACGCAGAAAATGAAATGAAACTACAGATAATTTCAATAGATCTACACTTCGACAATTTGAGTGAATAAGAAATAAATTATAGTTTAAAAAAACCAAAAAACACTCTTTTATATTTAATCGAACTAACTTGTGTAACTTAATCTTTTAGTCTCCAAATCTGGAAATGGGATCTGAAATAAGTTGCCAGATACGGGATGGAATCAGAAAATGGGAAATCGTTAATCCTGATGATCCTGATCAGGACAATGGAACAAAATCATTAAATTATTGTATTGTCATCGATTTTGGACAAGTGAGCAAAATTTCCAATTAATCCGGGGTCTCAGGACTCAACATTTATCTGTGCACTCGAAAAAAACATCCATCTTCAAACCAATGTAACTTAGTAATAAAACAAAACAATCATTTGAAATTTTTATCACGTGATAATCACATACATTTACGTTATTTCCCAAATTTTCAGAGAATTTAAGAAAAAATTTAAAAAGTTATAAAGAAATAAAAATTGGACAATTTTTTAAAAATATGAAAATTAGTATTTTACACCGCGCAGGATTCTGAAGTACGAAACGGATCAAAATTTACAAAATTAATTTTATTTGGTCGAAAAATGTTCACTTTCGAAGTTATACTAACTTTTAAGAAATTTAGAGGAAAAAAAATATTTTTTAAATGCAATTATAACAAAAAATTTAAAATTTTAAGAAAAAAATAAATTTAAATTCAAATAAAAAAAATTCTATTAATTTTTTTTGAAAATTTTAGTATAAGTTATAAAGAGCCTCATTTTGAACACGTGTATGAAATTTCAAATTGATATCATAAATAGTTTTTGAGAAATCCTGCGCGCAAGCTAAAATTTGTTGTTTTGAGAAAAATGAAGTTAAAGATACGAAAGAGATAGGGTTTTTGTTTAAATTTCACTGGTTATTTCTCAATAACTTCCGAAGTTTTTACAGTGTCAACAAAATTTTTGTATCAAAATGCTCAGAAATGTTAATGCTTTAACATATATTTTTTTTTTTTCAAAAAATTGAAAAATTTGCAATTTACGAGTCCTTAGAGTTGGTAAAAATTGAGTTTAAAGATTCCGTTACATACAAGTGAAGCTTATAAAAGGTGTTAAAAAAAGACAGACACATATCCTAGCCAATAATTGTTATACAAGGTTAGATGGCACCTGGAGCACGAATTAATATTATTGAGTAAATTATATTTAAATCGGATTAAAATTTCTACCAAAAATTACAATACTTTTTTTAATTGCCATTACATAAAGTACTTTTAACATGTTTTGATTTACTTTAAATATTATTTTAACATATATTCTTTTAAGTGCGCGTGAAATGGGGTTACACGAAAACACCTTATGTTCCTAAGAGTTCCATGCGTCGATAAAGTTTGCAGTGGTATACACTTTATTCGCGTGTTAGTTTCGGGACTTTTTTTTATAAGGCTCTTCTCTTTTTTTTACTGTGCTATTTAAATTATTAGAAATCATTAATAGCTACACAATGGTTTTACGCGCACACATTAGACAAACTTTCCGTTTTCGTGTAAAGTATAATCAACGGGCTATTACTTGTTTAAATTATTATCCCAATATCACCGGAGGGTATAAGCCACCAACGTTCATTAAGGTGACGTTAGGGTTCTACTCTAAAATTGTGAACTTTGCCAAAAATTGACAAATTTTTTTTATGATTTTATTTTATAGACCATGTTATTAGCTTTATAAAAATACCAAGTTTATTATTTTCCGTTCCCTAGAACAACAACTACAAGTGCTTTAGTAAAAGCAGAAGCCATTACTTTAAGCAAGATGTCATACTTTAAAACGAGTTTTACTCGAAATGTGTGTATGTGTTTTTTTTTAAATGCTCAAACGGAGCCAGTGATTGCTCAAAAAGTTTTGAAAATAATTAACCGAAATTTTTTGTCTATTATGTATAATAGTCGAATTGTTTTAACCTTCAGATTTATCAATCAGTGTTTATTACAAAATTTACAGTCCCTTATGTGAATACAATAACTTATTTTAAGCAATCTCATATATATCAACTAAGATAAAGTGCTCTAGTTACTGTAAAAATTAAAATATCTCTTATCCTGAAGGTCATTTCAAAAATGAATACCATAGCAACACATCAGAATTGAAAAATTGAAAATTTGTTCATAAACTTTTGGTCGAGAATGGACCTCGTTTATGTTATTTTTTGTAAATTTTTTCCAATTTTAGTAACAATAATTTCTTTTTCTCTTCTTTTAATTAAGCATATTTTCTTAAAATGTACTAAACAAATCTAAAAACCACAAATAAATCCCCATATCTCCATTTTTTATTAAAAAAAAAGTTATCGCAAGCCTTAATTTGACTCGTGTAGAATTACCACCATGGTCCTTAATTATAGTTTGATCACTTCTATAACACTTTTACCAATCATAAAAATGCATTTATTAGACCATAGGTTAAAAAAGGTTCCCTACGAATTCTTGGGATCATTGTAACTTCTAAGGGGTTTCGAGAAAAATCAAAACTTAAGTGAGGGGGGGGGGGAGAACGTTAGGGATGTTCGCGAAAGTTTTAATATAAAGTAAAATATTTGTAACTTATTTCCATTATTACGAAATTTAAAATAAATAAGCAGTGATTTTTTTACATGTTGAAAAATTTAGAGCAGTTCTTCTCAATCTTTCAAGATTTGCGACCCAATATTCTACCATAATTTTCATTGCCCCCTCCGCATAGAAATAACAATGTATTGAATTCAATAATACTATACTTTGACACTAAAGCTGGAATACGACTTTTTCTTAAGTGCCACCGACGTATATAAACATCTCGCTTGGCCAAAGTGTTAATTGCCCCTGACGTATATATACGTCTTTCCGAAGTACGATCTTTTATGAGCACTGCTATCCACAAAACTATTCCGAAGGCTTTGGAATGGAAAAAATGAAGCATGACAGTGATTGTGAAGGACTTACTTATTTCAGAGGATTTCCTTATTTATTCCTCCTTTCCCCAATATATCACATACACTCGCCTATATGGAAAACGGTGAATTGGGAAGCAAATCGTGTATCTTTTAATCAGCAGTAAAGGAATTAATTATGAACCGTACAAATTATCAAGATAAGTGTTAATTTTTGTACATAATTTTATATATTTGACAAGCCCATGGGGTCACTGATAATTATTAAACGTCTTTTTTTTTTTTTTTTGTTAAATTAATGTGATAAGATACATTGAACAGTACTGATACATTTATAAGTGTATAGCATCAGTGCAAATGTTAATTTTAGTTTTTTATTATGTCAGAATGCATTTTGCGTGTTTGTTTTCTTTCAGTAAATTAATAAAAATTTTAAATAATCTTTTGGTTTCGATTTTTGAGAATGCTCCAGCCTCCCTTTGAGAGTTATCACGCCCCAATTAGGGAGGCGCGTCCCACAGTTTGAGAAACGCTGATTCAGAGTAAAAATTAAAAATGGTAGAATAAAAAACTCTTTAGATAAGTACATAGTGTACAAGTAATGACATGCATCACCCGGTGGAAATCACGCCAGTAGCAGGTGCGGGTACGACAGCTTACGCAAGTTTCAATAGGTACGAAATCTCGCTTCTACAGTGCAATACCTTGTCTAAAATATGGCCGTATAAAAGAGCCGTACATCAAATCAACAGTTTAGTTTTGTTTTCTGAATGATCCCGATATATGAAGTGAATGCAATAAATTGTTTTTGGTTTTGAACAGAAAGTAGTATTTTTTGTATCAGGATCGCTTTTCTGCTTAGGCACACTAGGTATGTGCCTAGGGCAGTGATGGCAAACCTGAGGTGTACGCGTTCCATCAATGGCACGCCAGCGATCAAAATGGTTTACATTTTATTTCAAAATAACAAAGTTCACTATGAAGTATTACGAACAAACGTGAGTGATCGGTCGGAGGGTGGCGGGGAGCACCATTGCTTGTCTTTCCTTAGTTGCGTCGTAGACTACAATTGTTTATGATGTGAAGTTTGTCTACGCATAACATATAACCAATTTCATTGTCACAATTGTATTTTAAAGTTTATGTGTGTTATATTCACGATTTTTAACTGTTATTAAACATGCCTAGTTCAGTAGAAGAATAAAAAGTGCAAGATAGTAAGTGTAAAGAGAATTTCTAAATTGGTGAATCTAAAAATGCGGCATTATTAGTAAAGGTGAGAAAGCGGTGTGTGTTTTATGTTCTGGAATAGTGATATGCGGAACATCACCTGTAAAACGGCATTTGTAACAAATCACAAATACTCTTTTCAAAAAAGGGAACCATAGTAAATATAATTAATTGCTTAGAAGCCGTTTGGCAGATGACTCCAATTCAGCATGCATTCTACTAAAAGTAACATCTTACAATCAGAATATAAGTTAATTGTCATCTAATCTGCTACAACAGAAGTCAAACTAATGTTACTTTAATTTGAATTACACGTATAACTAAAACATTTAGGGCCGTGGGTAGCCTAGTGGTTAGAGCATCGGACTCCAGACCAAAAGGCCTGGGTTCGATGCCTGATGCCACCAAATACCCTTCGAGTATACACGGAGTACGTGCTCGGTAAATCAGTGGGTCCGAATGGTGTCGCCATCTATCGTGTTGTACCGAGGAAAATCGTACTGTCACCTTCAGGGGGCTCAAAGCTTAGGCTAATGACAGGCGTAAATTTAGCCCGTTGCCATGATGAATTTCATGGGCCTCGATCTGACTTCGTCAGATAGGTGGCATAAACAACAACTAAAACATTTACAACTATACAGCGCAAAAGGTATTTTTTGTAGTAAATAAAGATTTTGTGTGTGTTGTTAGTATTTAGTTTTATTATTTTTTGAAAAATCACAAGTCAAAATTATTTGACGGCACGTCTATGCTTCATTAAACACTTCTTTAGAAAAAAAAATGGCACGCCGATTCATAAAGGTTCGCCACCACTGGCCTAGGGCGCAAAAGATTTGGGGGCGCAAGAAATTACAAGGTGAAAAACGAGAACATTAAAATTACAGCAAACGTACCGCTGTCTAGCAATTCATGAGAGAAGCATTTTTCTCCTTAAGAGAGGAAAGACATAAATGGGATCTATACTATGGAAAATGAAAAGCTTAACAGTTTGATGTTGCTAAGCGCTCAAAATGATATTACCATAGAAATTGATTACAATGATGTCATTAATTATTTTGCAATGATCAAAGCTAAAACAAGACCTTTGTTGTACTAGTACAATGACAGTGACTCAACAAAGAATAAGGATGTCTAAAAGTAAAAGATAGTATAGCGTTGAAAAAGATGATAAATAACAAGTTGGAAAAAAACAATCCATACAATAATGTATACTCTACACCAATGATTCCCAAAGTGGTCTATGACGATCTGCAAGGGGTCCACGACAGCCAAAAAATAATTTGGGGTCCATGAGATGTAAATGGGGGTCTACGATAGTGGCTCTCATCAAACCAGATCGTGACTAATATTAAAAGGAAATTTAATCCAGTGGAAACTAGACTTACCTATTTAACAGATTTATTTACTAAATTTAATGAGGTTTAATTGCAGTTATAAGGAGACTGCATAAATTTTATTAAAACAAATTCCATTTCAGCATTTCTTGCCAGAATTAAGCTAAAGGAGCATAATCTCGAACGTCGCCAACATTTAAATGCCCTTTTTTTAGATTTTAAAACTAAGTTTGAGAATGTTTTGACTATCGTAGTACCAGTAGACAATGAATTTATATGGTCACTTTGAAAAAAATGTCAGATTATAAGAATTAAGCTCTAGGAATATGCACTAACGAAGATCTTAAAGTAAAGTTTACAAATGATGTCACCAATTTTAGCTTTATTTATTCCATATTATGGAATATCTTGAGAAAGTTTTTAATTGTTTTTCAAATTGGAAGGAATTTCAGAGCGCTTGTCAATCTCCAAAACAAAAAAGAAAGAAGAAAATACTGGACACTATTAATCGAGGAAATATATTTAGTGTTAAAACCTGATAAGATTGATGCCAAATGTTAAAAATTTATTATTGCATCCCCAGATTCCTCACTCCCTCTAAAAGCATTTGTTTGTTGCTCAGTTATTTTATGCATTAATTAAACTTTAATTTAATTAACTAACTAATAAATTAACTAACATGCATTTTCTTAAGTTTTAAACTATTCTATACTTCACTACAGTTAAAATTTTAATCTTTTAAAGTAAATAACTCTATACCTGCTGTCAAAAACACATTTAAGTTGATAAATTTGCACAAATTTCATATTAGGTAAGTAGGGGGTCTACCCCAAACTGAAAAACCTGTCAAGGGGTCTATGAGACAAAAAAGTTTGGGAACCTCTGCTCTACACTGTAATTGCAAACGATTTCATTAATTTACTGTACTAATTCACAAAACAGTGAGTGGGTGGTCCGTGCTGCCGTAAGGTAAGAAATGAACAAGAGTGGCCAAACCATGCCACTATCCTTTCCTTACGGTTGCCAGCCCAGGTGGTGGATAATGAGAAGACGCCCTAAACTGCAAAAACAAAGAAAGGGGAAAGAGTAAGAGAGTTCAGAGAAAATCCCTCCCGAACCAAAACTGGCAAAGTTCGGACTGTAGGAGAGGGGTGCTCTGGACATAGTAGGGGGGGGGGGTAGTGGAATAGTGTGTGTCGAGTTATTTCACTTCAGGGGTTCATGCCCAAACTTTTGATATAAAAAGGGGTCCATGGGCACAATTAGTTTAGAAACCATTGTATCAGATAAACATTGAGGAAATTGACGAAAGAATTTAACTGTTTTAAAAAACATTTTACTAGAAACCACGAAATTAAAATCAAGAAGAATAGAGTTTTTGAAAAAGAAAAATTATCAGTGTTATGTATAACAGTGGTGTTAAATATTGTTAACATATTTTATATTTTGATATTATTGTTAGTATGTCTTATAGTTATTGTGGAATCTTAAAAGCCTAACCATTCTGAATTCAATTATTCAATAAAAATGTATTTATGATTTAAAATCACAAATGAGAGAATCTTCAAAAAACGCAGTTTTTTCCTACGAAGAAAAAATGCCATAATGCCAGTTGTATTTGATTTATTAATAAAGGTTGATGTAAGAAAATTGTACAGTCCAAATTTAATGCATTAAAATATATTAATATTTAAAGAAAATATATGTATATTTATATTCACACACACCAAAATGTGGTTATAGACAAACTACAGTTCTGTGCATACCAATGTACATTTTATGAACTACGGAATTTTATTCAAATATAATGATGCTTAAGGAGTTAAGGACTAAAATGATTGAATTTGTTAAATAATGCCAATAATTTTCTGTGTGATATTTCTATTTTTAAAAGGCTATTACTTTTTAAAAAGAATTCAAAGGAATATTTAATTTTTTTTAAAAAAATCCTCTATGAAAATTATTTTATAAAATCAGTAAATATTCTTGAATTTTAAAAAAAAATATGTATTAGGAATTCTAAGAAATATTTGCATAACAATATATAATTTCCATATTTAATCGTTGCCATTATCTTTTCATTATTTTTTAATTAAGTTCTTGAATATATTTTTAGTTTAAATTCAGATTTTTAATACATGCTATTGTTACTTTGATACAGAATATGTAGATATGAATCAAAGACCTCTAAATAACAAAAATAAAAATAATAAAATACGCACTTACCCAATATTGTGTGCTAGCAGCTGAAAACTTTCATCGCACAATTGTTTTAAAACTAAAACATTGTGTTCTTAATGTCAGTTTTAAAGTTCCAAGGAAGATCAAAAAGTCACACAGAAATGTCTTCATGTTACTAAAAAAGATTCTTTTTCAAGAAATCTCCCTTAATTCCATTTTGAAATTTCGAATACTAAAGAAAAAAATGAAATTTCAGAAATTATCACACAAAAAAAAAATAACTGATCAAAATTTCAACATTTTTTTTCTCTCTGAACAAAAATATAATAAATTCATTACAATCACTCAACCAACAAGTTTTTCGCTGTTGTAGAAAATTCGATATTGCATTACAAAAAAAAATCGGATGTTGATTCAAATGAATATCATGACGCTTTTGAGAGACGATCTCTATAATTTCTGAAATTGAAAGAATAACATGAAACTACTGACATAATTATGCCGAGCGAGAACTCATTCAAATTGATTAAAAGCTAGTTCGAAATACCGGCTAATTGGGCGCGAAAAATCCGAACTGCCTGTGCTTAGTGCAACCGAAATTGCTAGTGCCGCGTGTAGGTTGCTAGACTGAGTCACGTGATCGAGATGCCATGGTAACCATACAAACAGGGCATGTGCCGTTCTTTGCGATTAATACATAAATGTGAAATATCGTCTCTGTTTGTTTACACCATTATAAACAGAAATAACTTTCAGCGAAGATTAATAAAGGGAAAGAATGAAATGGGTTTTTCTGCAGGATACAGATTTTTGTAAAGTATATTTTGTTAGGAGGAGTGGCAACATAAAGAAAAGACAGCATGTAATAAGATGCACAAGTTGTGATAGTGTCTTTTTCTTTTTTTCCGAGATTATATGGAATAAAATTTTTTTATTCTTAAAAATGGAATTTTTTTTCAATGTTTTTTATTACAATTGCGTCTGCTTTTCGTATGCTTTGCTTCATTTGTTTAATATTTTTTTAAAAAATATTAATCCTGCTTTATATAACGGGCAGACGATGAAAACATTAAGGAAATTAAATTTAGATGTAAAAACTAAAACCCAAACATGTTTCACAAATTGCTTGTTTTTTTTGGCGTACATATTTGATGTCACAAATATTCGCGGTCACAATACATTCTTTAAAAAAAAAACATTGTTAAAAGAGCATTAACAAATCTTTTTGGAAGTTTTTGGAACAAACTATTTGCTTCTTCTTTAAAAAACTTATTTGTGAAAATAAATATTCTGTTTCTTTTTAAAATAAAAATGTCTTTTATTCAAATAATCAAAAACAAATGATCAAAATTATTCAAACACTAAACTTTTTTTTTTTTACAAATTTCAATTTTGTGATTGATATATATTTTATTGAATTCTTATGCAAAATATACATGGAATAATAAAAATGATCATCAATTAATAGGAAATAATGTTTTCTGCAAAACATTTTAAGCAATGTCGAATTTCAAACGAATATGACGAGTTGTTTCAATGCCACAACAATTCTATTCGAAAGCTGAGTATCAAATATTAAAAAATATAAATAAAGAATTTCAGAAATATTTAAAAACTAATAAATGTAAAATAGTCTATCGTCTTTGGTAGGATAAAATGACAGATTTTTTACGAAATTAGGGGGGGGGGGATTCCAAAGAGATGGTGAATTTACTTTGAATCCAGCTGCTAAAAGTTTATTCTGAAACTAAGAATCAAGAAGATCAAATTATTAATACACTTATTCTTGTGCTTGAATTGAAGATACAATTTGGCATACATAAATTATTCCATCAACTATTAAGCAAGAGATCTTAATTCTTCAATAACGCTAAGTATGTAGCATTGACGTTGGTGGCAAAAATGGATGTTCCGAGATGAATCTAGAAGTGTCTAGGATGATAACTCTAGAAAATTACAGTGGCCACGGTAGCCAAGTGGTCAAGGTATCGGATCATGGCTAGCGTGTCATGAGTTCGAGCCCAGTACCACTGAAGACCCACCGTGTAGGGGAGCGATGCACGTTAAATCTGTCGAGAGCTCAAACGTCCTCCCGTTGGTGTGGTGTGGTAGTTAGGAGGAGGGGTGTCAGCTCAGGTGTCGTCCACGTCACTTGACCATGATTCAAAATTACAAGGTCCGTTGCCAAAGGTCCTCGTGTATAGCTGAACAGTGCGACGTTAATATTCACTCACTAGAAACTTACAGAGTGACTTCAGTGCCTAAAAAGGTCGATGCAGGCAAGCAACATTTGAGTCAAGCATTTGACAGTGACTGTGCGCTTCATTTGATTCATGCGAAATTGAGTTAAAGGATTTGAATTGCTATGCTCTATATTTTTGAGGACTTTGAATATGTTCTATTGTGTATTTACATATGTGCATTAATTGTTCCCAGTAAAAATAAAATCTATTGTAATTACGTGAGAGCCCCAGAATAAATTACGATTCATTCAGAAACACCTGCCTGTTAATAGAATGCATTTTTCTGCATGTAAAAGTCGTTCTGCCATGTAGCAATACATCAAGAAATTTATTCCTGGATTTTGCAAAAGAAAAAAAAAAGAGAGAAAAATACATCTTTTTGAAATGACGTAATATTTGTTGATCAATCAAAATTTTGCATCTATCGCTTTTAGCGGAAGTCAAACGTAAAACTGAAACCAAAATACCTATTGTGAACTAAATGTTTGGATGGGTGAGTGAGTGAGTGAATATTAACATCGCACTGTTCAGCTACACGAGGGCTTTTGGCGACGGTCTGCGTAATTTTGAACCATGGTCAAGTAACGCGGACGACACCTGAGCTGGTACCCCCTCTCCTAACTACCACACCACATCAACGAGAGGACATTTGAGCTCTCGACAGATTGAACGTGCATTGCTCCCCTACACGGCGGGTCTTTAGTGGTACTGGGATCGAACTCATGACACGCTAGCCATGATCCGGTGCCTAGACCACTTGGCTACCGCGGCCACCTAAATGTTTGGGAGTGTTTTCTTATTGATGGTGTGGTAAAATGTAGAACCTATTTTAAGTTCTATTAACCGTTACGCATATATCTAAATTTTAATTAAATATATATCTGAACCAATCTGCGGACATGCAAAATAATTTAAAATTCTATCAGGATAAGGATCCCATTATCAAATGTTCAATTATAGATGCTGTGCAACTACTCAAAGGTTGTGTTAATAACCCTATCGTGGCCGCGGTAGCCAAGGGGTCAAGGTATCGGATCACGGCAGGCATGTCATGAGTTCGAGCCCAGTACCACTGAAGACCCACCGTGTAAAGGAGCGATGCACGTTCAATCTGTCGAGAGCTCAAACGTCCTCCCGTTGGTGTGGTAGTTAGGAGAAGGGTGCCAGCTCAGGTGTCGTCCTCGTCACTTGACCATGGTTCAAAATTACGAGGTCCATCGCCAAAATCTCTCGCGTACATTAACAGTGCGACGTTAATATTCAATCAATCAATTAATAAACCTATCTTCTGAATTCGAACGAAGAAAGGACAAAGAAGGAAAACGTTGTTTCTTCCAAAATGTAACTGAAGGAAATTTTTAATGGAAAATAATCAAAAATAGAACAGGTCTTATTTAAGAAAAAAATTGGGGTAGAACTTATGCAAAAATGAACTGAAGAAGAGTGTTTCCAGGAGCGATAGTGGTGAGGTGGATATGCAAATGATTAAAAAAAACAGACATTATAAATCAATTTATTCAGTATCTAATGTGCCCACCTCTAAAAGCTATGCAGGCCTCCATCCTGTGAGGCATTCGTTCAGTTAGTCCATAGATGGTTGCCCGAGATATCCACTGCTAAGCTACATCCACTGCTGAGCGCCAAAACATCCACGGCTTGCGTTAATGGTCCTCTATTCATGTCCCGTCCAATGAGATCCCACAGGTGTTCAATAGGATTCAGATCTGGAGAGTTTGCCGGCCAGGGAAGGATGTCAAATTCAGTCAGACTGTTAAGAGTTTTCCTTGCGACATGCGATCTGACATTATCTTGCTAGAATACCGTGTTGGGTGCGCCATGCAACAAGAACAGAACAACACATCGAGGGACGTAGCAGTCCGTTGTCAAACGGTCGCCAATGTGTATCAGAGGCATTCTGTTATGAAACATTATGTCACCCCAAGGCATGATCCACGATGTAGGACAGATTTGATACTTTGCCAAATAAGTTAGTTCGTGACATTCTCCGGGTCGCCGTCATATCCGTCGCCGGTCGTCATTCCTCCACAGACAGAAACGAGATCCATCCGTGAACAACGTGAGAACGCACCTGGACCATACGATAGTCCAGGTATGATGTCGATTACACCAAGCGAGGCGTCTATTTAATCATTTATGAAGTAAAGACTACTACTTCTTAAAGCTACATCTAATTGTCTGACCTATCTTGAGCTGTACTCTGCCAGAAAACATATTGATAAAAAGACTTGGTTCTCCCCCCCCCCTCCGGTTCATATTTTGTATCGAGCTGACTCCCCTGGAGGACCCCTTGCTATGAATTGCGACAGACGCACCCAGACGGCAATTTCCAGATTTCTCAGTGGACATTTAAGAAGTCTTACCTTCCAGAGGTGGCCATAAAATCCATCCAATTTGTCTAAATTGTAACATCGAGCAGGCTTCCCCGACTCATATTCTTGGATGCCTGGGTTTGTGCTACGACGACTTGCTAGGTCTTCCTATGCTAGTTTATGACTTTTTGAGGGTGAATAAACTCATAGATCTCGTCTAGCAGAAGCTAGACAAGGAGATAAGTGACAACAACAAAGCTTGTTCCGATTGAGGTAATGGACTAAATGCGTGTGACGTCATAATCACGTGATGATAGCAATCATGTGTTTCCAGCCAACCAGTTCATAAATTCATGTGACATCATAATCATCGTTGAGAAGATTGCATGAAGCACATAATCCTGTTGGGCTCTAATCCACTGGCTTAGCTAGTTCTGAGTGGACCCAGTATCAAAACTCCTTCGGGGCCCTTTTTTTAGAAATGAAAGGCACTGTAGTTACACATGTTGAGGCCCCTGTAGCTTGGGGGCCCCGTATTATTGATAAGGCAGTAGCAAAGCCCTTGCTCTAATCTCTTATCGGGAACTAAGAATGACAGTACTAGATTTCCTATTGCCCAGAGTAATTTAAAATATTTTATGTGAAAAAATAAGTTATTGTACTTAATGAATAATTTTATTTAATAGGTGAGAAGATAAAAATTAAAACAGAAAAGGCTTTTTTAAAAGCTATAAGGGTAGCAGAAGCAGAGATCAGTGAAGTGGGTGGGGCTACACTTAGCCAATCCGGGTGCAGAAAAAATCCATTCATGAGTTACATGATAAATGTAATCACGTGGTTCCAGCCAATCAGTTCATGCACTTCGATGTTGCCACCAGAAATTCGACGTATTTTAAAAATTGCATATTTGTCAACACAAAATACATTGGAAAACAAAATGCGCTAGATTTAACACAATCCACGTATAATATAATTTTTGTTTTAATTTTGGAAACCTTTTTTAAGAATCTTAATACGGAACATTTTTATTCAGTCTTCAAATCTGAGACTGAATCTAAATTTTCAAGTCAAACAGCAAGTACAATGAGAGTTTTGAATGCAATGGAGAGCACGCGATTGTATTTGTTATGTGGCCGTCATGAGTTTAGCCCATTGTAGTTTCACTTGAAATTTGTATGGGGTCGATTCATCACCAGAGGGCGCTGCGATCGTTTGCCGATTGTAACGGGATCATCAAGAAAACAATAACAGCTAATCGTTTCTGATTTGTTTCTTTATGTCTCGAAAATTAGAATTCTTTGAATTCGAAATGCTCAGAAAATATTTCAGACTGTTTTTAAAGCTTTAAATATCGTTCTCCGTATTTGATAAAAACAAAAAATAGTAAAAATGAAACAATGGTATTTACGTATTATCGCAACGTATTGGCGGCATTATATGAAACGAAGTACATGATTGCCATTTCAGCGCATAGCACACATGCGAAATCGGAGTCGCCAACCTGGCGAGTTATCTCGAACGTTGGAGATTGTTGTGATTGTACGTAAGTACCGAAATAATTACAAAGTACTCATATTTCAGTTGAAATGTCTTTTGGAACATCTTTTAATTTCTGTGACACTGGAGATTTATTCCTTCTCAGCAAAATTCTTTGGGTAGATGGTGGCTCGGAAAAACAAAATTTTGTAGGAATTGAATTTGGTTTTAATGTCCTGTTGGTGAAAGGATGATTCATTAACAGTGGCGTAACGTACACCCCCGCATTGCGGGGTTGGCAAGGATTCTAGGGGGTCCAAAGCCTGACTAATGCCAAGTACGTATTTAAACTTGGGGCCCCAAACCTGACTTTGCAGGGGGGGGCTAATATTCTCCATTACGCCTCTGTACATAAAGCATGCTTCTTCAAATTGATCGGAACATACTGATGATGGTTTGAAGTTTATTCGACCTAAGTTTTGTATCTATTTTTTTAATAAATATGGATTCTTCAGTGGAAACCGAAAAAAACTTTTCTTCCTACAGTCATTATGGCAATTTAATACGCTTCAGTATTTCATTTTGACACGTGAAAGTAGATGCAAATCCAAAAATGCTGCCAAAATACTCAGTCGAATCAAACACGAATGAAACACGTGGGTATTTGTTGAGCATACTATCATGTGATTATGACGCCAGATGAATAGAGAGTCCATTCTTTGGTTTCATATATTACTTCAAAAACGCGTGTGTAATATTTCTTTAAAAAATATTTATAAATTTAATTTAGGTAAACAGTGTTTATACAAATTTTACACACACACACACAAATACACAGTCCTCATATCCCATTACAAAAATAAACAAAGTAAATAAGTCATTTTCATGCATGACACAAAAAGGTAAATATGACATCATTTTTGTTTCAAAAACACCTAAGCACTTACAGGATCTCATTCTGTCTTTTCGTAAAAAAAAAAAAACGTTTTTAATGGTGTTTTTGACTTTCTGTTTTCTCGAACAGCACATATTTTATGGCCAGCCTGGGTCTATTTTAAGAAAATTATTCGAATAGTAACAAATTAGATTTTTGTTTTTCGGATAGAATTAGAAACAGAAAGACAGAATTGTTGTCCCTAATAAATAAAATACATCAGAATATGAGCAAAAAAAATGTACTACCTATGATGATTAGGCAACAAAAATAGAATTTTCTAAGAAATGTATAGTTTGATTTTTATATAAAGTACCCGCGCGCGCGCGACTACTTGTGACAACTTTTTTTAAAAAAAATAAAGATATGGGGGAGGGTTTTGATTTGTTTAGTACATTTTAAGAAAAATATGCTAAAAATAAGAAGAGAAAAGGAAATTATTGTTACTAAAATGGGAAAAAATGGGTAAAAATTTACAAAAAATAACATAAATGAAGCGCCTTCTGTACTAAAAGTTTATGAACAAATTGTCAATTATTCAATTCTGATGTGTTGCAATGTGATTCATTTTTGAAATGACCTTCAGGGTAAGATATATTTAAATTTTTACAAAAACTAGAGCACTTTATCTTAGTAATTATATGAAACCGCTTAAAAAAACAATGATTATATGTATAACGTAACGGACGTAAATTTTGTAATAAAACAGTGATTGATAAACCTGAAGGTTAAAACACTTCTACTATTATAAAGAACATACACAAAAAATTTTACTTAATTATTTACGAAGTTTTTTTAGCAATCGCTGGTCCCGTTTGTGCATTTTCAAAAAAAAACACATTTCGAGTAAAACGCGTTTTAAAGTATGACATATATATCTTGTTTAAAGTAATGGCATCTGCTTTTACTAAAACACTTGTAGTTTTTGTTTAGTGAATGGAAAATAACAAACGGTATATATTTTTATAAAACTAATTTATAGAAAGCAGTAACCACTGGTGCAGGGGGCTAGAGAATATTTCCCTCTCCTCCAATTCTATGCTTAAATTGTGGAGGTGGAGATAGGTGGTGTCGCCATCTATCGTGTATGAACCGAGCCAAATCGTACTGTCACCTGCATGGTGCTCAAATCTAAACGCTAAAGACAGGCTTACACCTAGCCCCTTGCCACGATGAATTTCGCGGGCCTCGATCTGACCTCGTCAGACAGGTGGCATTAGAAACAACACACAACATGAAGCTAATAATGGTCTACAAAATAAAATCACAAAAAAGATTTGTCAATTTTTAACAAAACTCACAGTTTTAGGGTAGTCAAATACCTTAAAAAGGAAAAGATTAAAAAAAATAGGAAAATATTCGAACAAAATTTTATAATGAAAGCATATAAATAATTTTTTACAAGTTTCAAAACTTCCATCTCTTTGATTCTTAATATTTTTGTTATTTTTTATATTCCGTATGATGAGCAAATTATTTCAATTTGTTCTCACTTTAGTCTAAATTTTTTTTCTTCTAGTCCGAGAAAAGAAATGACCAGGTGCCGTGCTGTATAAATAACAATCCTATATAATAATAGTATAAAAAACAAAAATAAATTTTAACAATAAAATAATATTTTGATGGTAAATAATTTGCTATTTATTACCATTGCAATTGTCAAATTTATGATGTAACGAAAAAATATGACTTTGTATGCATTTTAAACTACAATTTGTTATGAGCTGCAAAAAAAAACTTATACACAAAATATTTAAGATATACAAAAGTCATATTTGATTTTCTTGAATATCTCATAGAAAATTAATTATTATAGTTCAAATAATTTAATTTTTTGGTGAAATATTGAAGCAATAAATAAGATTGTAATGTAAAAGATGTATTATAAAATGACACAAAAAACTAGGTTATTTATTCGTGAAAAATTAAAATAATCTAATTCTTTCTAGGATATTAGTCGATGGTATTATTTAATTGGCTAATGGCGTAATACGTAAGCACCCAAATGAGTTTTTAAAATGAAGAAATAAATAAATACTAAAATGACGTCATCGAAGCGTAAGATTTTGCTATAATAATGTTGAAATGAAAATTTCAACAAAGCAAAACCTGCAAAGTATAGATACGTTTTTCTGTATGCAAGTGATACAACTCAAACTTTGTAATTAATAATTACTTTACGATAAAAGCAGGAAACATGCAACACATTTGGAAAGAAAATATTCTGTATTTTAAATTGGCATCAAAATTCAGTTCAGATAAATATTTTTAAAGAATAATTTTCGCACATATCATCTGACAGCTTGTATTTTTTAATATTGTTAATTACTTTTCATAGACCGAATATAACGAATGGAAGAAACAATATCTACAGAGCATAAAGAAGGTTCATCTGATCCTGATACAACTTCAAATAATCTGCATGTTAACACAAGAGATACAAATACGGAAATAAATCTCCTCACAGTTACGACTGAAAACGATTTTGGAGAATTTTCATCAGGTAAACCTGAAGCACTAATAACCAAGGAAAGTGAAAACATACTTAATTATTCAACTGATAAACCAGGTCCAAGCGGAGATGCATTTTCACGGAAATATTTTCATGAAGATTCTTACGACAATATTTTAAAAGAATCAATCGCATTGAAAAAAGAAATTCACTCATCTATAGACGAACAAAGTAAAATCATTTGTGTACCTTATTCAGAAAGTAATGCAAGCTTATCCGGTATAACTCAAAATATTGCCAGCTGTAAGCTATCAGAGACCAAACATATTGCTACAAACAGTAATAGAAAATACCAGTTCAGAAATCCAAAATATTGCATCCTTCCCATAGAGGAACGTATCAAAACCGATTCCACCCTCCAAGATGCATTTCAATTCGCTTCACCCAAAATGTTTTTAGGTAGTAATTCCAATTATTGTCAGACCATACAAGAAAAAAATATCTCCAACGAGTTTCAGAAAAATATGAAGCCACAGAAAAAAGATGAAACGTTAAACTTAAAAAACGCCTTACGCAGCAATATGAATTTAAGAAAAAAGAAATCGGTATGGTCTTCCTCAAGCTCATCAGTTAATCCTATGGCAGCATCAGGAATTGAATCTACGGAAGCGAGAGATAAAGCAGAAGCGAATCATACCACAACAACACATATATTAAACAACCCAAAACGAAATGAAAATCAGTTGTCTTCAGAATCCTCTCAAGCACAATCGTTTCTTGAAAATGCATCACCAAACACTTTACCAGAAACCAGGAGCTTAAATGACTGTCCTTCAAATAGTAATGACGAAAATCCGATATCCTCGAGAACTGATAATGGTACTACATCAAAAACATATCAAAGATCGAGAAGAAAATGCAACCACTCCGATCCCAAAAGTGATTTGCATGTCTCGTTGCCAAAATCGGGCACCAGAAGAAATAAAACAAAAGCAAAATCTCCAATTCTTGCGTCAAATGTCAACAACTGCCCGAAAAAAAGCAAACTTCAATTATTTTATAACAACGGCTTGCAAGTTTTTATCGCAAGGACTATGATGGAGACCCATCCGACCTTAAGTCTTGCGTCAGATGTCCCGTTGAAAATAGAAATGTTTTTGTGGGACATAATACACAGAATTGGAGAAGAAGCTGAAATCTTAATCAGCCTCAGCAATAAAAAGGTTCTAGACAGAAGAGTTTTAAAGTATGCAATCAAACTTAGTCTGGAAAAAATGAAAAATGAATCGGACGTTGTCGCTGGAAAAAGAAGTCAGTGGATTTTTTAAAATGCCCGCTTTTAATATAAAAGATCCTGTAATATATTATATTTTCACAAACTATTTTTTTTATAAATATTGTAATATAAGTGAAAATAGAAATAAAACATACGGTTTCAATCTCTTTACTTGTCTCCAAGTTTTTATAAGCCCTAGTGGTACTTGTGCTATACCGTCGCCAATTCAAAAAATGCTACCAAATACTCTTTCATCTCTATTATTATTGTGTTAAAGCATGCGCGGGAACTATTGGCTGCATATCACGGCATTTGGCGGCTTTAGTACCGCCCTAGTATTTGCATGCACATATAAGTACTTTTTTATATGAAAGTCCCTGTCATTACCTCGTTGGACCTCCATATACATATATATATATCATTATATAACACCGCCTTGATTCTCCTTGAAAGAGGCTCTACGGGTTGTTAAGTTGCTTGTGAAATCTCATACCATGTATAAAGAATAGTACATTTAAAGAATGGGAAATTGCATGGTTGTGGATCTAGATCAGTGATTTCCAAAGTGATCTACATCGAACTCCAGCAGGGACGTGGCTACCAATGGGCTAGGCGGGACGTGCACCGGGTCCCTCAAGCTCAGGGGGCCCCTCGAACCCGGACCACCAAGAAAGCCAAATTTGCAATAATTTCTCCCAAATTTTTGATATAAATATAAAAGGTGGCAAAAAAAAAAAAAAAAAACGAGCCTTATACAGTAGTCTCATACGATGTGTAACATCTGACATGTTATCGTGGTAAATTCGCAATAGCAACTTAAATCCTGAAAAAAATGAATCGAGTAGATTGGAAATAATTTTCTATCGAATAATTATATCTTTAATGAAAATTTTATTTCATTAACACAAGGAGTAATCCAATTTTTTTATCAAAAATAATTATTCTTGTTTAATTTGGGGAAGAGCGAAGACAATAGATTTATGAAAACTAAAATATGACACATATACTTGTGATTTCAAAGTATTTAAAAACCGTTAAAAAATAGCGTCAGTAACAGTACCACTGTTAGTTGTCGAAACATTTCGATTTGTGTTCATTTCGAACTTGAGTTCATCATTCAAAAAAGCTATGAGTGGCTCGGCTTCTAGCAAACTGAAGTTAACTTTAGAATCACCACTCAAAATCATGGGAAGCGAGTGATAGTTCTTTTTTAAAAGAGCAGAACCACCTTCGGTATATGGTAAAAGTAAAAAATGCAGGAATTATTTTGAACCATTTGAATTTTTTTAACCATTTGATTCGGAGAAATGTATACGACCACCGAAATCACTGTTTGTCCATTTTCAAATGAGCATTCTGCCGCATATATGTCCCGAATATCTTGACTAACAATACCAAGTCCACTTGTTTGACGATAAGTAATATCCATATGGAGTCACAACATGTGAGTTGCTCTGCTTGCGATAGATCGCAACACCAGCTGCTCTGTGGCCCGGTCGTTTAAATTGTACGCAGCAATCGAAGTTAAGTATCGAAACACGTTCGTCATTATCTAACCATGTCTCTGCCAACATGAGTAGCGTACAATTTTGTTAAATAACGTCGAAATCTGTTTGGTGAGCCCTCAGACTTTGACAATTGAGCATAAGGATCGTAAGTTTATCCTTGGTGAAGTCTAATAAGACTTGCTGGTATGTGCGAAGTGGATTTAGAGTCAAGCGGAAACGAAACCGAGCTTTTGAATTAGAATCTTTTGAAATGCTAATTTAACAATATAAAAAAAGGCTGGCGGCTTGATGGCTACTAGAGTTGGACCCCACGTGGATATATCTTTGCAAGATCCAGCTAAATATCCCACGGCCTAGACCGCAGAGGGGGGGATGGAGCCCCTCCCGAATGAAGGAGAAAAAAGCAGAACTTCACTGCGAGGGTAGCGAAGACGCCACCAAGTACGCTGATTGGTCAAATTAAATAGCGGTGCGTGCTTCCCCAACTTCCTGTTACACATTTCCGTCCCTTTTCACAAAATAACTCCTACAAATCGCCAGATACCGAGAGGAAAGATGTTACACATAAAAAAAAACATAACTATAATAATGTTGAAAGTTTTTTTCGAATTTGTAGGGATTTCCCCTAAACTCTTTTCATTGTTATTTCAGTGTTGGGAACTTTTACTTATTGAAAAGTTTATGTTATTTTTAATTTTTTAATTTTTCTAAAAAGTGTTACTTGAAAATAAACTTTAAGTTCCATGAAAAATCTGACCATACTTATTATTAGATCCTAAAAACCTACACAAGAAGCAATTCCTTCCTATTTGCATTCTATTTTTAATAACGATATCATTCGTAATAAGCTAGTTTCCTGTTTCAATATTTGAAATCTTCTCGTACCTTCAATACACTGGTGTAATTTTGTCCTCCCTTCTCCTCTGCTCTCTCCGAGGTATTTTTTTTAAATAATTATAATAATATTGTGTATTGTATTTCTTGTTCATGCATATTTTTGTATCATTTCCTGTCTATTTCGGTGGACCATTTTGTAGTTCTCAGCCCTCTGGTGGATGAGTTAGAGCCTCCAGAATAAATAAATTGCTACGGATTCCCCAATGGCGTTTTGTAGCGTAGCATTACATTTCTGCTTCCTTTTAAAAGTCAGGAAATACTCGAACACGCACGAATTGTATTGGATAAATTATAAAACTAAAATTAGGGATAGAAAAAAAGAAATCTGGTGGTGCGTTTAAGCACAAACAACGCCAGAAAGAGAAGATAGTAAATAAAATGTGTAGCTTTGTATATTTAAAATATTCTTGTATTTTTACTTAATAAAATCCAACCAAAAGAGGGCCCTCATTTTTTTTTTTTTTTTTTTTTTTTTTTTGCATTAGAGCCTTTGGATACCTAGCTACGCCACTGACCCCCAGGGTCTAAGACGACCTACAAGGGGTCCACGTCAGCGAAAATATATTTTAGGGGTCTACTCTCATTACACCAGATCGTGCCTTTAATTGTAAAAGAAAATTTAATAAAACGGAAATCAGATTTTACCTATTTAACAGATCTATTTACTAAATTGATTAGGCTGATTTGCAGTTATAAGGTGACAGCATAAATTTTATTAAAACAAGGGCCATGAAAAATATGTTGAGCCTGCAAAGAAGTTGTTTTTCAACTGAACATTCAAAATTGTGTCAAACGGAAAGTCACAAATTATACTCCTGATATTGCACTATTGAAGCAGAATAGTGCAGGGATAAGATTCGCATTACTATACTTATTTTTTCATTTAGCTATATTAAAGGGGAATTCTGTTTTATGTTGTTTATTTCTTAAATAATACCTTTATATGATGCAAAATATATAATTAAACTCTAAATCGATGTTATTGACATATATTCCTTAACTTCTCATGCATTATCGCGGGAATTGAACTGTTTCTAAGATTTCCAAAAGTGTGGCACCCTGAATCATATTGGTAGATTGGTTTGACCGGTCACAGCTTCAAGGTTGCCGATCCCTGGTACACTGTTATGGGTATGAGCAGGGCTGTGTCTTAAAACTCTTTAAGGCCCTGGGCCTAAAGAAATATTAAATTTTTTTAGTCCCTGGGCCCCTATCTAAAAGTAGGCCCTACCTGAAATCTTTAAAGTTAGACAGTATATATAATGTCCATTGTCAAATATTTGTTCAAACAATAATTTGAAACTAATAAATGTGCGCGATGCACAAATTCACTTAGGCACAAACCGGCTCGATCGATGGCTGCATTTCGAATGAATAAGTCGAATAATTGTTCATGGTATTAAGCTAGGCCTAAACATGGACAACGGTCATCACATAGTAATAGGTACAATCTTACCACTTTTGCCAGTTGACATGCAGTTTGTTCCCTGTTTTTCGAAGAATATGTACGGGAATAATATTTGCCCAGAAAAATTATCCGGATCATGATCACATCAAGACAGATTCGAGAGCAAAATGAGGGCCCCTCTGAAGGCAGGCCCTAGGCCCAGGACTTAAGACGTCCCTGGGTATGAGTAAATTTTGGATTTATGTCAATTGAAATCATGGGCTGCATAATTTCGAATGCAATACAGTCAAGTACATAGGACGACATATTACTTACTAATATATCTCTATCTCTTAATTTCCACGAGAGCTTAAAGATCCATTTCGATGTAGCTACTTTCATTATTTTGCACAAAAAACCTCTTGGAATAGTTTAAGTACGGTCTATAGGGAATATATTTGATCCTGTTACCAGGGACGCCTTAAAGCCTGGGCCTCGTTTAATCCCTGGAGACATTCTCCTAGGCAACAGTGGCAAGACTGCATTATATTAGGTGATGACCGTTGTCCCCCCCCCTGTCTAGGCGTTGGCCTGACACCATAAACCGTCATTACCCATTTAATCGAAATGCGGCAGTCAGTCGAGAAGATATGTGCCTAGGTTCGTGAGACTGTGAGCCATGCACATTTTTTTGTTTCAGATAACTGCTCGCACGCGTATTTTACAACAAAAAAAATGCAGTCTACTTTTAGGGTCACAGGCAAGGGCTGCTTTTGCATAGAGGACCTGAGTCACAAAAAGTCGTATGATGTCTCTGGGCATGTCGCCTGAAGAATTCTTAAGACGTCCCTGCCTGTTACACACACACAAAAAATTTTCTTACTCAAACACTTTTATTGAATACATCAATATAATAAATACGTCATTTAAATTAGGCAGTATTTATCATTTAAAGTGAAAAATGACCGACAGAAAAGGTTTTATTGCTTGCCGCTTATGAATAAAAGAAAATTTTTTACTAAGGTATCCGACTACCCTAAAATTGTGAATTTTGCCAAAAACTGACAAATTTGTTTTTTTATGATTTTATTTTATAGACCATCTCATTAGATTTATAAAAATACCAAATTTATTTTTTCCCGTTCACTAGAACAAAAACTACAAGCGTTTTAATAAAATCAGATGTCATTACTTTAAGCAAGATGTCGCTCTTTAAAACGCGTTTTACTCAAAATGTGTGTGTGTGTGTGTTTTTTTTTTTTTTTTTTTTTGAAAATACTCAAACGGGGCCAGCGATTGCTCAAACAATTTTGAAAATAATGAACTGAAATTTTTGTGAATGTTCTAAATAATAGTAGAAGCGTTTTAACTTTCAGATTTATCGATCACTGTTTTATTAAAAAATTTACAGCCCCTTATGTGAATATAATCACTTTTTTACAAGCTTTTATTTAACTTGCAATGTATGTAATTTCTTCGGGTGGAATCTTGCAACTCGATTTTGAAGCTGATATCTTCAACCGATTGAGCTGAAATTTTTTAGTTTGGATGACAATGCATGTTTTGACCATTTATATTCCGATATTGCAATTAATTAAAAAGATATTAATTAAAAACTTTAAACTAGTTTTGGGCGCCAACTTCGATATATCTGCATTGTTGTAATTATGTTATTATTACAACAATGACAAAAGTTGGCGTCGAAAATCGGTTTTCAGCCAAACTGGAATTTCATAACGTTGCGCTATTGACTGTATTAATTAACTTTGTCTAAAAAATAATTACATTTCTACAACGTAAAAATAATCTAATTTCTACAATGAAGGCAATTTTTTTTTTACAAATTTCTATCTATTTACTTGGATTTAAATCCAAAACAAAAAAAGTAAAGCTGTTTTTCAAGTAGATTGGTACATTAAATACCTTTCTCAACGCTGCCAAGTTAAACTGAGATGGAGTATTGTGGAAATTCTTTAAAAAATTTATCTAACTTTAATCTATGAAACTCAGACAAAAAATAATTACAGAATCGGAAAGATCATTTTTTATATATCTTACCCATCAAAAAGGAATCCACTAGGAAAACAATAGGAGAAAAATATTATCCAGAAATGCAATGTATTTTCAATTAAAAAAATAATTTATATTAAAATGAATGAATTTGTTAAATGAATTTTCTAATTTTAAACCTGCAAGTAATTTAAATATACCTCATTTTATCACCAGTAATCTAAACACACACTACGACATGTGTCCTTAAATTTAATTACAGATAGAATCTGTTAATTTTATTTGAGTTTTTTTTTGTTTGAAAAATTACGGCAATTTTGTTTCTTTAGATGAGTTAGGCACATTGTAAAACTAGTTCAAGGTTATTGATATCCATAAAATGTGCCAAAAGAGAATAATTTGCAAAATGACTTGAAATGTTTTAAAAATAAGGAGAGAAAAAAATCGAATCTTCGAAGAAAAATTTCGTTAAATTTGGAGTTATTTTACGAAGAAAAGAGTAATATGTGCTTGGTTCCAGGAAAAGTTCTTAAAATAGAGAAATTCCCAAAATAGAAGTTCGTTATACAACGAGATCTGACTGTATAAAAATAATGCGATGGTTAATTATTTTTTCAAAATCAAGTTTCAAAAGATGACTTGAGCAATTAAAAAAATAGATTCTTACGTAGAAGATATTCAATGTCCAACAAAAAATTATCATTAGTTGATAAAACTTGCTTTTTTGATTACAACATGCGTTTTGAATTTTAAGCATTTTATTGATTAATACAAATCTTTAAATGCCTTTTGAAGTTTTTTAATAAATAACTAGATTTTTCTTCGAAGATGTTAGAGAAATATATCCCTTACCTTCAAAATATTTCAAATAAATAATATATTCTTTAAGATTTTTCAAAAAATAGTCAAAATTTTAATTAAACATTGAATAACTTCGTCATTTATGAAGATAATCTCACGAAACCTTTTTTTCGTATGTAGAACAATATTACCCAAGATCTGCACGAAGATTGAAAATATTGCTTAAAAATTATGGATTTAAAAAGATTGTGTTTTTCGTCTAATACCCTTTTTGTGAGAACTGATTCAGCTAAACCAGGGATGGCGAACCAACGTTGAATGAGTTGAACAGGCTGAGAAGCCTGTCCAGCGATAGCTAAAAAGTAAAAAAACTTTTTTAAAAACAAGCTTTTATTTAAAAGCGCTAAAAAGAATAAAATAAACTTTTCCTTTAAAACTTTTTTTACTATCAACTTATAACGTCATTACACAATTTATATGATATAAAAGCTTGTCGCGAGATTTACCTGAGTAGATAAACAAGTAAAATAAATTACTAGACTGACTGATTTTAATTTTTAAAAATTCAAACTAAGTAAATACGAGTACTTAAAAATTGCGACAAGCTTTTATATCATATAAATTGTGTAATGACGTTGTAAGTTGATAGTAAAAAAAGTTTTAGAGGAAAAGTTTATTTTATTCTTTTTAGCGCTTTTAAATAAAAGCTTGTTTTTAAAAAAGTTTTTTTACTTTTAATTTATTTTAAGCAATTTCGTATAATAAGTGAGATAAAGTGCTCTAGTTTTTGTAAACATTAAAATATCTCTTATCCTAAAGGTCATTTAAAAATGAATAACATAGCAACACATCAGAATTGAAAATCTGTTCATAAAATTTTGGTACAGAATGGGCCGCGTTAATGTTATTTTTTGTCAATTTTTATCCATTTTTCGCCTTTTAGTAGTAATAATTTCTTTTTCTACTTTTAATTTTAGCATATTTTTCTTAAAATGTACTAAACAAATCTAAAAACCACAAAAAAATCCCCATATCTTCATTTTTTTTTAAGTTGTCGCAAGAGAGTACTCGGATATCTTAAAAAATCTATATAAATAAAGGAGAAAAGCGACTCACTGACTGACTGACTAATCACGGTATCTCCGGAACTATTCAACTTACAGACTTGAAATTTGGTAGACATGTTCCTTTCATGGAGTAGAGATC